>VDFB02189935.1:0-12158 GCA_007258455.2 Sequoia sempervirens
GCATGGCCATCAGACTAAGGATGGTTTTTAGCATATAGATTCACTTATGGTAGCAGAAAGCCCATGGTTTTATTTGGTGTATATACTCAAACTATTTTGTTTGAACGTAATGTTTAAAATAGAAAATGACAGTCTTCAGATCATAATATACTAATAACCTCTCCAATGGCATATGAGCTCTGTGCTGTCAGGAGACCAAGCATTTATAACAATCATACACGAAAATTCAAATTCCAAGGTTTTCTGATGTCTAGATTCATTGTTTTTTGGTTTTTTCTGCTAAGAAGTTTTAACCTACATTAGAAAAATCCTCAACTTCAAAGGTAATTGATTTTAGAAACTAATTTTAATATATTTCACTTTCTAGCACATGGTATATGAGATATCTTTGCCCAATATAGGAATTTCTTTTAAAATTCTTAGCATGTCTAAACCAAATACAGTGACACATATTCTGATGCAACTTTGCATCTAGGAAAGCTCATCTGAACTTATATTTTGCATAAAGCAGAAAGAATTGTTATCTAAATGGTAAACAGCTTTCAACCAGGCCTTGCTCTTTGTTTTGGACTCTAAGAGGATGGTTCAACAATATAATAATTTTACTGATTTCTATTTCTTGAATTGATGAAATAGTTGAAAAAGTATCACCCATGAAATTATTTTCAGATAGTTTTAATAATGCATGTTAGATGCCTATCTTAATGAGTTCTGACAGCAATATTGATGCCTACCTTACTTTTACTAGTAAATAGGTTCCCATGTGAAGAAAGGGCGGAATCTTTAAAGGTTGCACATTTTTTTTAATTGTATAATAATGAATCATATTTGTGTGTTGATTTGTAGTTTATTTGTTCTTGATAGAATCAAATCAGTATAACAATTTATATAGTAGATTTTAAAAGATAAGGGAGATTTGTTAATTTGATTCTGGTAGATTCAAATCAGTTTAACAATTTATATAGTGGGTCTTAAAAAGATTAGGGAGATTTGTTAGCTTCATTTTGGTAGAATCAAACCAGTATAACAATTTATATGTTGGATCCTAAAAAGAGAAGGAAAATTCATTAACTTGATTCTGATAGAATCAAATCAATATACTAATGTATATAATGGATCTTGAAAGAAATAAAAAGATTTGTTAATTTGATCCCAATAGAATCAAATCAGTGTAAACTGTTTGAAAACTTAAAAAAAAAAAAAAAAAAAAAAACTTTAACGATTATTTATAGCTGAATCTGTGTAAAATGAGCACTTCAACACAAACAGTTCAGGCTCCAGCCCCTGGCTTCAAGCTGCACGAGTTTTCTCTGCTAGCTTAACACTAGCTGGCAGTTAAATAGAAACTGACTTTTTTTCAATTGACATTTGATTTTTCTGTAATTTAATGGGTGGGTTAGGATTGGAATACAGGCTAATAATCAGCTCCATAGAATCGGGCTGAATAGTGGTTTGTGGGAGTGGGGAAGTGTGAGATGTATGATCATTTACATGCCTTCTAGTAGTTGTCTTTATCAAATAGAAGTTTTCATTAAACAACTTTTTCATTTTAATAGGTCTGAGAAAAATGATTATGGCCTACTGATGCCCGGGTCTTTTAGAGCCATAAGACAATGTACAGTAATCAGATCCAAATAAATAATGAATTGAAACTGGTAAACCTAAATAAATCGGCTAGTGTGAAAGGTGGAAAGTATGTATTTTATTTTTAATTTTTTTTATTTAATTAATTTTTTAATGAGTGTTTTAAGTATTTTGTTTTAGTTTATAATTTTATTTGATTTGTAATTTTGATTGAATTTAAATTTAGATCAATTTTCATAAATATAATTTTGTTAAGAATTGTTTTTCAAAGTGAAGAAAGTTATGAAAGTATTAAAATGAGATAGAAAATAAAGGATAATGTATCTTTTGATTAAAAAGGAGATTAAGAAAAAAATATTTATAAAAAAATATTTATAAAAACTTTTTTAAAGGGAGAAATAGTTATATTTATTAAATATTAATTAAAGGTAACCTTTGTAAAAGGGTATGATTGTTTAGAACCCCCAACATTCCAACCTACTTACCAACAACCTATAAGCTATTTCATATGTCCATCTACCCTCAATATCAAGAACCAATTAATACAATCTCTACCATCAAGCCCCAACAACCATCAATTAGTCATCCTTATCCTAACCTTGACAAGGGAAACCAATCTTCCATCCAAATCATTCCTCAATAGCAAACCATATGATAAATACCTATCTCCCATGCATATCCCAAATTTTCATCCCCATCACCAAACCAAGAAAGTATTATAGCCTCCACGTCCTATCACAATCCTTCATCCCTTAAGCCATTGCAATCCACTCCATTTCAATCCATAAATCTTTCCAATAAAAGCAGATTTTACAATCTTTTTCTTCAATGCCTACATGAAACAAAGTTAGGAAATCCCATCACATTGCTAATCCTACGCCATCCAACCATCTTCCACCATCATGCCCTCCATCACCTACCAATCTCAAAAAAATATTCCTATCAAAACTCCATCATTACCATGCCAAAATATTGATTGGACACTCAAGAAAATCTTATCATTTTCCAAAATTGCATTCCATTGTCTAAACCATTTGATCTATATGTCAAGGGAAAAGTCTAAATCATGAAGAAATAAACCCCAAGATAAATCAAGATCAAGTTACCCAAAATATCCCAATAGATGGTCATGATATACAAGCTAATTTGAGCCTTGATCAAAATCATATTTATAGCATCCATGATAATTCAATCCTCGATCATGATCCTATCCTCAAGTTTGTCCAAGAATTCCCTCTAGTTGATCATGATATCCATGTTAATCCAATCTTTGATCAAGATATTATTCCTAATCATGACATCCAAGATGAGCCTATCCTTAATCAAGATCCTACCATTGATCAAGAAATCCAAGATGATCCCCTCATCGACCTCTATACCATCCATTTTCCAATAATTTCAATTTTCATCTCTTCAGTCAACTCTTTCTTCCATCATCAGTTAACTCGATCTTCATTTAGCATCTCAATCTTCAACCCTTAATTAACTCCACTTCATTTTAGAAACATCTTCATCCACCAATCAACTCAATCTTAAAATGGAAACTTTATGTCCATAACTATTCATTAATTAAATTAATAAATCAATATTATCTCTTCATGAATCAAAATGGAAAATTTATATTTTGTAGTTGATTTGACTCTACTAATTTTCTAGCTATCTTGAGTCCTTAATCTTATCCTCATTTGTTGTTTGATTTTTCCTCAAAGAATCTATAAATAAGATAACTCTTTCATCATTTGAGGATCTCACATCTTATACAAACGAACTCTTCCAAAATCATATTAATCACTCTTATGCAAGTCTACTATCAATCAATCAATCTTCCATCATAGTGTTATGTTGTTTAGATCAAGCATCCACATGCAAAGGAGAAGCAACATCATATCATTTCTTTTCGAGTTTTGTAGTGGGATCAGTAAAGTAGAGATTTTATTTTATTTATTTATTTATGTATTTAATTTGATTTATTTATTTATGTTTTCATTTATTTTAATTTCTTATGTTTTCAATTCCAATGCATACAATTATCACAAGCATATCAATTGGTCTCTATTTTTTTTGTCTAGATAAAGTCATAACCAATTCACTAATCATGATTTGTGACTTGAATCTAAAGTTTATTCTAGTAAATGAATGTATGGAAGCGTACATTAGACACAAGGTTTATTATGATGTGTAACACATAGAGATCCATCATCACTATATTCAATTTGGGGGATTCAACTATACATATAGCTAAGTATGCATTTCATGAGGTATTGAGATTTGTGCAACCTTGTGGCCATCTTTAAAGATTATTCCTATGATTGTGAGATAATATGTACAATCACTAATATCATTATAAGGTATTCAAGAAATAAGTATTGAAGTTGGGCATGAAATTTTATTGCAATATCCTCCAAATTTTGTATTTTTTACATTATAATAAAAAATTTGAGGCCTAGCTTGTTGGAAGCCCAATGCAATATATTGTAATGTTGTTATAACTCTCACAAAATAAAGATTAATTAGTTTTTCTTCTATTGATTTATATTTTTAATTTATTTATTTTCTTACACATGATTAGGGGATTCTTCAGTATACCCTCTAGCCACGATTGCATTAGTTGGTATTGGACTATACTAAAGCAAAGAGATATGATTGTAAAGGACTATACTAAGGAAAACTATATGTTATTGATCTATTTAGAACACCATGATGGAGTGCACAAAGTGGTAAAATATATAAATTTATTAAGATAATCAATTCAAGAAGTGCTAAGTATGTTAAACATCCCTAACCATATAAATAAAACTAGCTTGAAGGTTTAAAGATAGAAAATTCAATGAAGAGAAAGAATAGGGAGGTTCCAAGGAGATAGGCCACACCATAGTAAAGAGGTCATATATAAAGGATATTAAGAGTGACAACCAATATCACAAGGAAGAGGGAGGTGATAGTTCATCCTACAAAGATAGAGATGAAAGAAATTGTTATCATAATGACAAAACTAATGGATATTAGAGAGTAGGGGAAGATATAGTGGAGGTGATGGGAGGCCCTTCAGGGGAAAATATTTTAGGTTTGGAGGAAATAGAGAATTTGAATTTCACCAAGGGTTGAATAATCCCTATCAAGGGACCAAAATAAAGAGAAAGAGCTAGTCATGCCAGTGAGGAAACTAAGAGATCATATAGCTCCAAAGATTAACCATTGCTCCAAAGATTAACCATTAAAAAGTAAGTACCTTGCCATGAGAAGAGTTCTATTTAAACATAATTATGAGGAGGAACTAATATAGAGAAAAAGTTCCTTCCAAATAATATGAAAATATGGAGGTAAGTGTTGTAAGGTTCTCATATATATAACATTTGGTAGTACAAATAACCTAGTATTTGAGGAAAGAATTAACAAGCTAAAACTGAAAAGGTTAGATCATCCCAAACCCTTAAGGATCACTTGGTTACAAAATAATGTAGTATGATATTGAAGGAACAATGTTGAATAAATTTATGATAGACACTTATCGTGAATACATTTTATTTAATATAATACCAATGGATGTGTACCATTTATAGTTGGCTAGACCATAGCAATATGAAAAAAGTGTTACACATGATGAAAGAGCATTCACTTATAATGTACAACAATGAATAATAAGAGGATGGAGAATAGAGTAGGTTTGTAATAGTGCTAGAATTTATTTAGTGGGTGTAATAATATATAGGGATGTCTTGAGGCATGAGAAAATATTTTTTAAGTTAATTAATAAGGATTAGAACATCACAAAAATAGTAGGTACCACCATAGAAATAAATTTACTAGAAAAATAATAAGACATCATATTAGATAAAATTACTAAAGAAATATCATAGATAAGTAGTATTACTCATTGTACATGAATTTAGTTCTAGGTGCTAGTTTTCCAAATAAGGTGACACATAAGATTAAATCTATAGAAAATAAAGAGATGAACTAGCAAGTGCATGAATTATTAAGGATTGATAAAAAGAAATGATTTCTTGTGTAGTACCCATAGCACTAATTGCCAAGAAGGATGGTGAATGGAGGATGTGTATAGATCATAGAGAGATAAATAAGATCACCATTAAATATAGATTTTCATCACAAAGATGGATAACATAATTGACTATTTGAGTATAGCACCATATTTTATCAAGATTGACTTAAAAGGTAACTACTACAAGATAAGAATTAGAGAGGGAGATGTATGAAAAATATTTAAGATAAAAAAAGAATTATATGAGTGAGATGTATGGAAAATATTTAAGATAAAAAAGAATTATATGAGTGATTGGTTATGCTCTTTGAATTGACTAATTTATCATGTATATTTATGAGGTTGATGAATGAGGTATTCAAGAAATTTTTAGGTAAGTTTGTGATTGTTTGCATTAATGAAATTCTAATTTTTAATGAGACTAAGGAGGAACACCTAGAACATATTAGAATCATATTGAAAAGATCAAGAAAAGAACTAATGTTGATAAACATTAATAAGTGTAGTTTCACAAAGAAAGATTTTATAAATTTAAGATTTGTAATCTTAGTTGAAGGATTGGAGATGGATTTGGAAAAGATAATGACAATTGTGGAATGTTCTACACCAACAAACAATGGAGAATTAATATATTTGCATGGTTTAGAAAGTTCCTATAGAAAATCATGTTAATGTTTAAATAGAATCATTATCATACCTCATTAGCTGATCACCTTATAGGATTGACCTATTCACACCTAGCTTAAGTTAACTTAGGTTTATTTTGCTTTTCTCTCACTTCATATTATTGATACATGTGTCCTCATGACTTGAGACACCTATTGACACTTGGTCACACACATGTCAAGTGAACCCACAAGTGTTCCATTTTTGGAGGGGTAGTTAGATTTTCACTCCTATCTTCTCACTTCCTCATCCTTGCCTATATATGCAAAGCTTGATCATTATATTATACACTCTTCATTCATATATTTGATAGACATACTATTGTGCATTAATATTTACTTGTGAAATTTGTTTCATGCTCTTGATCTTGGCATTCTCCAACATGGTATTAGAGCCATGAGAGCACTCTCCTTCCCATATTGAAGTGACTCCCACATGTATCCCTATCAACAGACAAACCAACATCGTCATCATGTCCAAAAGACTCGGGAATAGAAAATTACCTTTTGTTTCATCAAATTCGATAATTTCATTTTTTACAATTTTTTTACGTTAATGCCTCTTTTAAATAAAGTTGTAAAAAATTGAAAAAAAATAGAGGGTCAATCTGCCCTTTGCCAATCTACTCATTAAGGTAGATATTTGCAGGAAATTTTGGCCATTTTGGCCTATTTGCAGATTGCTCTTTGTAATCTACAGGAATATTGGCCGTTTTGTTCTATTTCAAGGATTTCGTGGGTTATCTGTGTAGTTTGAAGGGTTTATTCCCTTTCTCTGGTTCATGGGGTTCTTACACAGAGGCAACATTTATTTGCAGAATCCATTCTTCATGAAGGCTACGAAGGCTTTGATTGACAATGGAGGATTATTCAAAGAGATGCATTTTATGAGGGGCATGGAAACTGCTAAGTCATGTCCTATACAAAGGTCGTGCGTAGAAGCAGGCCTTGGCTCGATCTTGGCCCATTCAAAGGGGATGCTAATGAGCTTGCAACCACCACAGACCTAGCAATCAACCTGAATGTTCTTGCAGAGGCAGCTCACTCTACCCATTTGAAACTTAATTTATTTTTGCAGACCTTTAAATTTATCGTCCTTGTCTCCACTCATCTCTGCACCACAGATCTCCTACTCGTGACCGCTTTACTCTATAGTTTTAAAATCACCCTCCATTTTTGTTGGTTGATTCATCTCTGTAGTGGGCAATTTTATTTCAAAGAATTGGTATTTCATGGCATAAGGTGACAAATAGTTGCTCACACATACATCGCAGCCTTGGTTACAAGACTACATAATTTGCAGGATTCAAATCTTGGACACCAGACAAAAGCTCTAAACTTCGGCAGTTTAGTGCATACTTTTCAAGTCTCGAGCCTCATATTCTTTATATTGCCGGGTAAAAGGGATCCCAAATGATCCAGAGGTGACCTGCATGTAGCGACCATTTGTGGGTCGAATATCATGGTCAGTGACTTGCTACGGACATCTCACCATCGTCGTACATTTGGCACATTATGGTGACTGAAGTTTCAAGTAGGTCACAGTTTACAGATTTGAAGGAGCCAATATCTCATTAAGTTCTGCACAACATTGGCAGCCTCTACATTCTCCATCCACTTGCATAGGGAGAATGGACTGCGAGCCACCTATGATATTGGCGAAACAGAGACAAACAACCTGCCGTGTAGCTTTGACTCAGTCAAACAACAAATATTTTTTGCGCCCAATAAGGCATTGCATAGAAAGCTTACTCACCAACAATTATGTGGCCTCAACAAAGGCCTTCTCATACGTGTTCTCGGTCTCCTCCACTTGGCATGCAACCCTCCACACTTGGTATCAAGACTCGGTGTTCTCCACTCCGCAAGTTTTTTTCGAAGTATTCTTCCCCAACGGGCTTATCCTTGACATATTTGTTCTCAATGTTCACACTCATTGCTAAAAAATACATTGTGTTAGTAGTTTTGTGAAAATTATCAAAATTTGTAAGGGGAGTAGAGACCTCTTTTTACCCTAGTTTTTTACGTTTCTGCATAACTTGCAAACAAGGGGTGTTTTTTCAAGTGTAAATATTTATTGGAAAGTTAATTCTAACGTCAACATTTTAGCATCAAGATGTTTTCAATTTTATGTTGATTTAATGTTTTTTCAATTGTTCAAAGTCAATATTGTAAGAAAAAATTAATGGGGCATAACTCTCACCTCACTTATCGAAATTTTACCAAAAAAAAAAAAAAATTAATCAAAATTTTACAAGGAATCTGATTTTGCATGTAAAACTAGCATATATATCTTAAATTTAAGATATTTAAATTACGCTGAGATATATTGAGGTGTTTAATTTTTCAATTTAATATATCTATATTAAAGTTGAGTGATGAAAAATTAAACGCCTTGATATATCTCAGTGTAATTTATATATCTTAAATTTAAGATATAGTCATGATGCAAATGTAATATCTAAAATAAATTATTTTTATATTTATATATTTTACATTAAATTATTATAATAATTAATATATTATAATATGATAGTATAATATTTGTAATTCAATTTTAAAAAGTAATATATATAATTTAATATTTAAATGTTTTTTATTAAGGAACAAATAGGTTTTGAGGGGACCCCGAAACCCTTTAACAGAAAGCAAGAGAAAGATAAAGCATCAAAGATCCACTACAAAAAACAAGCAGCTGCCATCACATAAAGAAAACAAGGAAAGACCCATGGCAGCACAACAAAAAGCCAACAAAAAACCACCAAAAGTCTAGCCACTAGGCCAAATTCCTGAGAATCTGCAAAACCTCATGCTCAAGTTTATTCATATTAGATGGAGCTTTCTTGATCTCCTGAATATTCACAAGTGTCTAGTCCGCTTTTCTCTTCAGGGTAGCTCTGGTTCTGTTGCTCAGCCCCCCACCTTCTAGATGGCTTTCATCTCTGTCAGCATCCATGTACACCGTCGTCCTAACATGATAGGCATTTTCCAAATTTCCAACCATAGTGTTCATGGTCTTTGTCGTAGATTTCAGAATTTTATGGCTCATTTCTAGCACCTTGTGGATAGAATCCTTAATATTCTTTATTTTCTCCTCTATATTAGAAAGCTTACCATCATGGTTGTTCTTAAAATGTTGTAGCTCCTCAACAGTTTTCTTCAAGAAATCCACCATATGATTATTTTCATCCTCAGTCCAAAGATTTGTGATCTTATCTCTGTCTTTGTTAATACCCTCATTCTTTTCAACATTATCCATTTTACTTTTGATAGCCCTCTAATTCAGTTTTAGTTCCTTAATTTCAAAAAATACCCATCTGATTAAACGAAAGAAGTCCATAGAGCCATTACGGGCTATCACAAGGATATCCTTAGTGAATTCATCTTCGGCCTTAAAGTAATGGCCATCCTCCTTAAGATCTTGGGAAAATGAGGTTTATCCTCTCTATCTATGGCAGGGAAACTAGAAGAGTCAGAGGAAGGGGACGACTGTGAATCCTCCTCATTGGCATCATAAGAGGGGTCCTCTAAGATCTTTCTTTTACCCTTTTTCTAGGGAGAGACACTAGAATTTCCTTTCCCTTTACTGACAACCTTTCCCCTAAAAGAAGGGGTTTGATGGGACAAATTTAGCATGGCTTTAAAATAGTCATGTATTAAAACAAGCGTACCCTCGTAGAGGATAGAATGCCTAATGGGGTTCAAATTATAGTTCTACAAACTGGCATTTAGAGAATAAGCGTGATAGAAAGGGGAAGGCACCCTAACCTAATGTCAGAAATGGTTAAGGAGTACAAAATGGTACCCAAAAACCCTGGTGTAGCGGCCATCCAAAGTAATGTACTCCATAAGCACATTCAAAACCTTCCTCCAATGCGAAACAATCCTCACAGAGTCGTAGTAGCTTTTGGTAGTCCTTCACAAGTCCTCCTTTTCATTCTCAGACTTCAAAAACTTTTGCATGGCCTAGTCAGAGAGTTTCCTATCCTTGTAAAAATTTATGCCTTCAACGGAGAGCCTCGTGACCTTAGCAATTAACTACTCATAATAACAACCTTTCTCCCAAACAAATTGATCTCACTGTCCTTCCATTCCTTAGCAAATAACCTGGTAACATGTGGATCGCAGCCATGGAGTTTCTCAATGAAGATGGTTATCATGCCCTTTTCCAGCATTTCCCACACCTTGGTGTTGCCTCTAAGGTCCTCATAGTTCGTCAGTTCCACTCTGTGACTCTCACCACCCATGATGCAATACTGAACAAAGAACCCAAGAATACCAAAAAAACTCGCAATTGAAATGCCCAGAAAGCATGTGAAGCTCAAAAAATTAGAATAGGATTTGAAATTGGCATGCTTCTACCAACAATGAACAATAATTACATGGGAGTCCTGAGACTACATGATAAAACACTTCATCATCATTCAGTGGTAGGGGGAAATTGCACCTTCCCGTGAATTCAGTCATGCATGAGTAATATAGTGACATCAACATCCAGCTCCTCACTCCTTTGCCACATCATCCTATCTGCCGCTTGAACACCTTTGTTGGCAAAGAAATTAGCCATGGTGTTAATTTCCCTATAAGCATGGGAAATGTAGCACTTTTCAAAATTACTAATAATCCCCTTAGAAATATTAATCCGGTTTTCTATAGTCCAAGAGGGTTTTTGAAGGCCCTTTATGCATTGAATGATATTGTTCGAGTCCCCTTCAAGCCACACATTTTTGAAATTCATCTGACTAGCTAGATTTAAAACTTGAAAATCCCCTATAGCTTCAGCAATATAGTTGGTTTGTATACCCAAGGGGATAGCCACTACAGCAATAAAGACACCATTCTCATCCCTTATAACTCTACCACACCCGACAGGCCCAAGGTTACCCTTAGCCGCCCCATTAAAGTTGATTTTACCTAACCAGGAGGAGGAAGGTTTCAGTAGATGCCCTCTCTAGGCCCTTTATTGGGCTTAAGAGAGGATGAAATATCAACATTAATTTTCCAAGCATTAACAACTTTTAGCTCATACTCTTGGTAGCTGACCTTACCCTTGACTTTGGATTTACTATTAAGCACATTAAAATTCTCACTCATAGCTTTGATAATTTTATTGAAAACAATATCCTCCGTATAAGCAAAATCCTAAAAGATTCTATTATTACGCTCTTTCCAAATGCCCCAAGCAAGGTGAGGAAAAATATATTTCCAAAGGAGATTCAACACTTGATTGTTTGAAGGAGTCATCGACTGGCTATAAAATCCCAGTAAAGTTCCAGGAAAGACCCAGCTAAGGTCCCACAATTGCAGAATCCTACACCAGATATCATAGGTAAAAATACAAAGTAGAAAAAGATGTGGAGAAGTCTCAACTTTAGCACAGCATAGGTAACACTTGTTAGGAAAAGAAAAGCCACTCTTGCAAAGATTATCATTGGTTAGCAATTTATTCTGAAGAAGAATCCAAACAAATATATTAACTTTGGGTGTAAGATTGTGCATCCAAGCCTTTTCCCACACAGGGGAAGGAGAGGACTAGTAAAAATAGGCCACCGTTGAAGAAACATAATAGACCTCCCTAAGGAAGACAACTTCTAGACCAAGGAATCCTCCTAACCCTGTAGCCTAGGCACAACAGAATTGAGGAGAGACTGTAGAGGTCGAAGATCCAAACTTAAAGAAGATAAATCCACCCATTGATCATTCCTCCAATAATCCCTAAGCATAGAGCCATATCTTGCTTTGTACTCCTCCATATAATTCTAAAAACAAGTATATTGCAAAAAGTTTCATCCCCAAGCCGCTTTTCTTCCCAAAACAAAATTTTACTACCATCTCCAAGTTTCCAAAAAGCACCTTTTCCAGCCAGATCCCTAGTTTTGATAATATTATTCCACAAAGTTGAACCA
>VDFB02189937.1:0-24942 GCA_007258455.2 Sequoia sempervirens
AGCTTTGGAATAAGGTATATCTACACAGCCAAATGTTTGGGAGCTTTGGTCTCATGGAATGCTATCATTTGAAAGGATATGCACACAAAAAAATTTGGTCTCATGGAATGCTATGATTAAACGATACATAAAAAATGGATTTTTTTTATCATTTAGGGTTTAGAAAATTTCAAACAAATGCAATTCAATCAACAAATTTCAGCCATGTATGATATGGGGCAGCAAAATTTACCAATTTGTACACTATGGAGGTTAAAAGTGATGTACTATGGAGGTCGAAGGTGGTGTGTTGAAGCTTGCTCACCCAGGATTTTTCCGTTCGTCGTGCTTCACATGCTCTGTTTGTTTGCCACAAAAAAAAATGACTATCAATTTGATAGTGACATTCTTTAAAAATCCCATTTCAAGGGGTTTGAGAGAACCCCCATTCGCTCAAACCCATTAAAGTATTATTAAAATGTTGACTGTTCAAATCAAGTCAAAATCCAAGTTCGAGCTTCCTTTCTTTTACAAAAATTGAAACTGCAAAACATTGTAAGACATTATTTAAGCAATATTATATAAATTGCTTGATTAATTGTTAGTAAATGCAGTAAATTAAGCAAGTACAGAACACCTATCAAAGCAACTCTAGTTTAGATTCCTTTTTGCTTGAGTTCCAATTGTGCAAATTGGAAAGATTCAGTGAACTGAGCATTCTTTTCTTGATTTTCAGTCAGTTCTGGCCGATTTTAGAGTCTTTTGGGTTGATCTACATAGGGAGGAAAGTTTCTATCTTTTCTCACTCAATTTTGAGTCAGTTTGGGCCCTATTTTTGAGGATTTTTCCCTTTGCTCAAAAATGACATTGCAGTTTCTATTTTGATGGGTAGTTAACTCATATTTTTCCCATTCGCTCATGAGGGAACATTGGGGATATATATTGGAGAAAAACTTAGTTTTTTCTTAGTTGTAGTTCATATTTGCTTCTTTCTCTCTTGATCACTTGTAGAGAGTTTTGTAAGATTTATTTTTTAACTCAGATTTTCATGTTTAGATACTCCTTTCAGATCAATAAAATCATCATAGCAATCCTATCTCATAGTTTTTGTCTCCCTTTTGTAGTAAATAATTTGATGTTTCATTGTGATTCTAAATGTTGAATCCTTTTTATGTCTCATTATTCCAAATTTGTGTGTAGAAGTTTCATATGATATAGGTTGTATGTTGTGTTTAGTTTTCAAACCTTCATACAAATCACTTTTGTATTGCATGTTTCATATGATATTGTGAGAGTTAGTGTTTTAAGAGATGGTTGTGAGTTGAGTTAGTGAATAAGTTTAAAGTTCTGGTGCATTACCCTTTAGGTTATAGGATTTTCATTTTACTCATCCTTCCATCCTTTTCCTTAGAGAAATCATTTAGTTTTAGGTGATCTACCAAGGGAACCAACCCTCTTTGAAGATTTATTCTCATTATAAGTTACCCACAGCTTGAGAATGTTTCCATGTTTCAACAGGAAAGTTGAGTCTAACTTAGCTAGGGTGCAATCTTGATTGATAACACTTACATAAGTTGGAACTGATAGAAGTTTAGGTAGACTTATATTTATTTTTATTTCCTTTGTCTATTACTATGTATGGCATGCCATAATATTGCTTTCTTATCTTGGATATAACCTTCATATACTAAGTAGCTAGTGGATTTATGTGTTGAACAATCTGAATAATTGAGAGGGGGGGTGAATCAATTATCATAAAACAATTTTCTTTTCTTTAATTAACCTGAAGCGAGTTTATATCAATTATAAAATAATCAAATAGATATGAATATGAATTCACACAACAACACCAAGCACAATGAACACTAGAATTTATGTGGAAACCCAAGAAGGGAAAAACCATGGAGAATGCTAATTCTCAATTATAGAACATCGGTTAAGGTAACACTGGTTAAGGTGATTTTTACAAAGGCTCGCTGCCAAAATGTTGACTGCAGGTAAGGCTCACTGCCTGATTAATATGTCTGATTACAAAATAGTATCGATGAAAAAAGTGAACTAATGAAGTTGCACCTACATATGCATGAATTATGTTCCAATTAAGAGCACAATATTTGTCTACAACAGATCTGGTCAAGAATATTCTACACACCTTCCTTGCACAACCTTTGCAAATCAGATTACTTCTTCCTTCACGCCCTTTTATCTAATTGCACACATCATACACCACACTTATTGTTTCATCGAACAAATAAAAATTGCTTATACCATTCCATGCCTTCATAATCTCCTAGGTTAGCCAGACACAATGTCTTCATAGTCTTCTAAGTTGGCCAAACATCATTTGAATTTAGATCACCACAAAACATGTTGGCATGAAGAACAACCTTGAAATATTCAATAAGGCCTTACACATTAGCACGGGACCCAAAATATAGGTCGCACATAAATATCTTCTTACCATGTTACTAAGGGACCCATAAATAGGTCATACATAATATAGGTTCATTACATAACATAATTGTCAAACTTTGAATTACATGAAATATATTTCAGAGTCGATGGGAATGCCACAACCAAGACCAAATCTTGATTATCATCAATTTTAGTATCAATTAGAGAAACATAATTTGACATACCAAAACTCGTAACATGCTACATGAATTTCCAAATAGAAAGGTTACCTAAAGTAAGCTTTGAGCACATCAACCAACATCAAAATATTAGACTTCATTATTCTACATTAACTGTCTTCCATAGATGTCCAAAAAAGAAGTACTGCCATATCTGGATCAAAGATAACATCCATACTATGTAACATCATAGCACTTGATAGGATAGATCACTTATGTATATCTTCTAGAGCACAACCTTCTAGATCTAGGTTTTCACATCAATGAAAACAATGCGAAGTCATCTCAACAACTTTTGAACAATCTCCCCCTTTGGCATTGATGGAAAAATAACAAAAACTCAAAAACACAAAACTCGAAAAACTTCAAGAACTCCCCCTTAGACAAGCAATTCAATACCTCTTCTTGTTTTTGTTTTTCTCTTCATTTTTCTCCCCCTTTTTTCCATCAAAAGAAAATGGACAAATAAGAACATTGAAGAGATCAAGTAAAAAAACACTTTCACATGAAAAATCTTCTTGTACCTTTCTCTCACAGTTGGAAGAATCCTCTTCCAAGATAGCACTGTAGAAACCATTCTGGCACACATACTATCTAATAGAGTCAATGACAAAAATGAAGATGACCAATCCAGAAATAGGCATCATCATTCAGAATCCTTTGCATCAAAAAGTATCCCAGGGAGATGATCCAACCAAACCTCAATAATTTCTTTGACCAACCAAAAACTCTTAACCAAATCTTCCCTTTGTCTCTGAATAGACAATAACTCAGCTTGCAACTCTCCAACTCTTATTCTTTGTTTTCCATCTTTATCTTTGAAGAAGCCAAAACACTTCCCAATATCATTCAATTTAGATTCAATAGCTTCAATTCTACTTCTAAAATTATCAATAGCGGGCCACTGGAGACAATTCCTGTAGATGGAAAACATCTCCATAATGCATTCTCTTGTCTCACCAATGTGTTTGGATAACTTCTATTTGGATTTGACAAACCTTCTCTCAATTGTAGCTTGGAACTTATTTCCTTCAGATCCTTCCCACAACAATCTTTCTTCAACAACTTCTACTAGATCATTTGGTAATGAGTTAGAAACATATGAAATAGTAATACCCTTTTTGAGTAGATAATCAACCAAGGCATCATCAATTCTAAGCCTACTGATTAGAGAGTAGGAATACCACATTTCATTTCAGCTTCATCCAACACTGAACAAACTTCATCTATATTGAAAGAGTCATATTTAGGTAGAGATTATTTCTTCTCCTTTTCTTCTAAGATAGCAATGAATTCCTCTATGCTAATTTTCCTCCTTTTAGGTTCCTGAGGGGAACCACCAATGACAACCTCTAACTCCTTCCTATGTGAGGATGAACCCTCCTCAAATTGAATAGACCCTATCACATGGGAGCACAAATTCATCTGTAAGGATGAGAAATAAACTTTGTATGAACTTTTTTTTATCTTCCATACATTCTAGATACCTATAGACTTTCTTTTCAATAGGGATGTCAGACTTCCACTTAACATTCTCCTTTGATGGTAGCGAACTCAGAAAGTAAATTACTAAACATATGAGCAGAGACCCAAACTGGAAAGGATAACTCTCAACCAAAGACATTTTGACATTCTCAATTAGGTTTTCCATTATGAGGCTACACAAGTAAAACTACTTATTTTCCTTCACCATCTTATGTGCAAGATATACAACAATAACCGAAGTAGAACCTTCATGATTTCTGAAATAGATTTTTTAAGTGATATCATAAGCAACATACCATATTGCAGGATCAAAAATGGTATTTATTAGTAGAGCTCGAGGGTCTTTATCAATGCTACTAAGTTCCTCCATGCCTCTGTATTTCATCGTTTTCTTCCTAGGAAGGTCACCAACACTACACAATCTAGTAATAGCTTCAATGGATTCCTTAGTGATCAAATAGGGTTTGTCCAAAATGATGTTGCCATCCTTGAATTGACTCAATAGGAAAAGATATATTATCTATTAGAAAACTAGGTAAATTCTCCCCATAAATCCATACCAACAGCACTTACATTCTACAATTCATCAATCTTCAACCCTAGTTCCATTTCCTTCATCTTTTGATGATCAAATTCATCCAACTATACTTCCTTCAACCTCAGCAGAATACAGCCACTTGATTCTCTATCAACGGATTCCATCACCACACTCATCTTCTTCAATATTTTATCACTCCATGAAACTTCTTCTTCTTTGCAAATTGTGAGAAATTCTTTGAAAACTCCATCTTTTAACCTTAATTTCTCATCAACTTGCTGCCAAAAACTTACATCGATGATTTTATCAAATGTACTTCACTTTTCAATCAGCTGGATTAAACTTCATCATATATCACTAACTAGATCAAACTTAGTCATGTCAAAAACACATCAATATTACTTTGGAGGGGGGGAACCAACAAGATATGCATAGCAATACTCTCCCTAAGCCAATGCAATTAGCTCAGTTTTCAGAAGAGCTTGTACTGGGATTTGGTACCACAAAAGAGTTCTCCACACTCATTTCCATTTTCTTCCACACCATGATGGTCTTCTTCTTAGATTCACCTGATTCTACAACCTTCTTTTTATTTTTTAGGCTTTTCCAAAGCAATATATTTGCATATGTTAGCATAATGTCCAGGTTGAATTCACTTGTAACATCTTTGTCCTAACTTAACTGAGTGAACCCTAGATTTGCACTGATTAGCTTTGTGACCATAACCATGACATAAATAGCAATTACCATGAAAGAGATTATTCATTCCATTCCTTCTAGTCGAATTACATAACTAACTTCTACAATAACTTTCCTTGTCACCAAACTTGTGACAGTTAAAGCATTGAGTACTCGATTCCTTCTTTCTTCT
The DNA here is from genome assembly GCA_007258455.2 of Sequoia sempervirens. Lineage (NCBI taxonomy): Eukaryota > Viridiplantae > Streptophyta > Pinopsida > Cupressales > Cupressaceae > Sequoia > Sequoia sempervirens. The sequence goes on from VDFB02189937.1 coordinate 5,507, forward strand.
ACACTCTACAACCTTATGTCCAAAGTTCTTGCATAGAAAACAATATATGTTAAATGATAAGTACCTTTGAGAATTTGGTTGCCTGAATGGAGGTATTTTAGGTGTTCTAGAGTTTTGGGCCATGCTTGTTACACCAGATCTTGCATTAGCTTCAACTACTTTGTCTTCACCCTTAGTGTTTTAGAGATTTCACAGGTGAAGCCATGTTTTCCCTTATCCTTGTGATATTTCTGTAGGGACAAGAGTTAATGTAGAATTATGCTACTTTCACATACTCTTGCTTATGTTTTCATCCTTCTTAACTCTTGATCTAACTTCTCATTTTCTTTTGATTTCTATTTGATGGTATCCTTGAGATTTTCTTCAATCTTCTTGCATTCATCCAGTTGCTTCTTTAAATTGACAATGCTTTCCTTTGACTCCTTTAATTCTTGGCTGACCTCTCTATGTCTTGATTTGAATTTTTTGATTTTCTCCCTTAGCTTTGAGATACAAGCATTTTCTCCCTTGAGGTTTTCTTTTAATCCTTCATTTTCAAATTTTGTGCTTTCCATATCATCTAACATTATCTTTAGTTCTTCCTCAAAGTGATAAGCTCTTTCCATCTGTTCAAACTGCCAAGTTCTCCCTCAAGCGATTAAGCTCAATATACAAGGGACTAGGCTCTGATACCAATTGTTGAACAGTCTGGATAACTAAGAGGGGGGTGAATTAGTTATCGTAAAACAATTTTATTTTCTTTAATTAATCCATAGCAGGCTTATATCAATCAAAAAATAATCAAATAGATATGAACATGAATGCACACAACACCAAGCACAATGAACACCAAAATTTACATAGAAACCCAAGAAGGGAAAAACCACGGAGAATGCTAATTCTCAATTATAGAACACTAGTTAAGTTGACACCGATTAAGGTGATTTTTACAAAGGCTCACTGCCAAAATGCCCATTGCAGGTAAGGATCACTACCCGATTAATACACCTGATTAAAAAATAGACTCACTGACAAAAGTGAATTGATGAATTTGCATCTACATATGCATGAATTCAATTTCGGTTAAGAGCACAATATCTATCTGTAGCAGATCCAGTCAAGAATCTTCTGCACACCTTCCTCACACAACCTTTGCAAATCAAATTACTTCTTCCTTCACACCCTTTCATCTACTCACACATCATACACCACACTTCTTGCATCGAACAAAAGAAAAATTACTTATGCCTTTCCATGCCTTCATAATCTCCTAGGTTGGCTTGACTCAATGTCTTCATAGTCTTCTAAGTTGGCCAAACACCATTTTAATTTAGATCACCACAAAACATGTCAGCATGAAGAACAACCTTGAAATATTCAATAAGGCCTTGCATGCTAGCACCATACCCAAAAGATAGGTCTCACATAAAGATATTCTTACCACGTTACCACAGTTACCAAGGGACCCATAAATAGGTCATACATAATATAGGTTCATTACATAACATAATTATCAAACTTTGAATTACATGAAATATATTTTGGAGCGAATGGGAATGCCACAACCAAGACCAAATCTTGATTATCATCAATTTATTTATCAATCGAAGAAACATAATTTGACATACCAAAACTTGTAACATTCTACATGAATGTCTAGATAGCAAGGTTATCTAAAGAAAGATTTGAGCACAACAACAAATATCAAAAGATTAAACTTCATTATTCTGCATTAACTATCTTCCACATAAATCCCAAAAAGTACTACCATATTTAGATCAAAGCTAACATCCATATTACATAACATCATAACACTCGATAGGATAGATCATTTTTGTATATCATCTAGAGCACAACCTTCTGAGTCTAGGTTTTGACATCAATGGCAACAATGCTAAGTCATCTCAACAACTTCTTAACACTATGTGTAGGACCTTGCCTTGTCAAAATCCCTTTTGGGTAAGTCTATTAACTAGTGTTAATAGTTCACTAGTTGTAAGGCTTATGAAATAGCTCATGAAGAAATTTTTGTATGCCATATTGGTGATGTCGAAGGTGCCTAGAAGATTATGCATTGATAACAATTTCCAAGGATCATACCTATGAATGTGCTTCAAGAAACTTTTGAAGGTAGTTATTATTTATCTATGATGGTGCACTTTCCTATGGGTGATAAAATATTCACCTCAATAAACATTACTAACTAGTGCTAAAAATACACACTAATGAGATACTTAGATTTGTTGTGAGAAAGTTATATAGCATACATCATTTCTAATAAAAATCCACAAAAATAGCCAGAGCTAACATTGAAATGTCAATAAGGATAACCATTAATCTTTTCTGAATAATTATTTTGAACCCTATCTGGATTAGGATCAAATTTATGATTTTTCTCATTGCCATTCAAAGGGTTTATATCACCAAAAACTAAAAACCACAAATTTATAGTCTTCCATTCATGGGTTAAGTTTACCAAATTTCAACTATTCAAGCCAAAAAAAAAATCACTATCACTTTGGAGGGGGTTTCATAAATTGCAAAAAAATTGTTAAAAATATCAATGCCATTCATGAGCTTATAGTTTTCCTTTAAACTATTCAGCCATTCACATATTTTTCCAAAGGAAAAAATTCCACACTACCTTTCAAACTTTGAAACATGTGTTTCACAAAAAAAACAAACAACCATATGGCCACTATTGTGTCCCAATAAAAAACCACCAACTGTGTCACAAAATCCTTTCAGTCAAAAAAAACTCACGCATAACCCCAAACTCCAATGCATACAATGCCAAGACCATAGAATAAAATAGTCATAGAAGAGGAGGAGAAGAGAATGAAACCTAGGCACTTGATTTCTATTTATCAATGCTTGAAAACCCTAGATCAACTGATGTTCTCTTGCCCAAAACACTTCCACTCGTACAAGGAAAATGGTTAGGCCCATTTTTTTAGTTTTATAACTCATTGTTTCAGCTAAAACCCTATCGGCCAAAAAGGTGTCACCACATTGGTGCCATGTCACTGTCATTTGGTTTTGGTCAAAAGTCACTTGGTCAAATACCTTCTAGTCGAAACCTATTTGCTCAAAACTATTTATTTGGCTAAAAGTGTGACATGTTATTGTGATTTTACCTTATCTCCTTCTACTATAATCATCAATAAATAAAACAAAATATGTGGATTTAATAATTGAAGGAACATCTATAGGACCAAACACATCAAAATGAATAAGATCCAATACATCACAATACTTATGAGAACTCAAGAAAAAATAAACATGGTTTTGTTTTCCATAAATGAAATGCTCACATTAATCAAATTCAAGATTACAATCAAACAAACCTTCAACAAGGTTTTTATTTTTCAAGGTACTTAGACCCTTTTCTCTAATGTGGCCAAGTCTTTGGTGCCATAACATAGTCTTTTCTACAGGTAAATTTGATTTAGAAGAAAGAGCACCCTTGGATGTACCCAAAAGCCATGACCATCTATTGAAGGTGAAATCCCCACTTCTTCCACATACTTGCTTTTCACAAAAGTACTATTCCACTCAATAGTGCATGCATCAAGCTTATACAATGTGCCATTTCTGATACCTCTAGCAATCACCATAGCACATCTGATCATCTTGAATTAGAAAATACTACATGCACACTAGCATCTATTAGTTTTCCCATAGATAATAAATTTCATGCTAAACTAGGGATATGCAACACACCATTAATTTTCTTTATTCTACCATTAGGAAATCTAATTTTAATTTTACACCATGTTCAAAAATGTCTACAAGAGAATCATCACCCAAGTACACCTTACCTCCATCAAATTCTTCATATTAAGAAAACCAATCTCTATTAAAGGTCATATGGAGAGATGAACTTGATTCAATTAACCATGCATCATTACCTACATAAGTTACCAAAGCTATAATGAATATGTCACCATCTTCCTTCTCAAACTCTAAATTAAAATCAATTTTTTTCTTTTTCTTCTTCTTTTCTTCTTTGCATTCCTTACAAACATGTCCATGCTTATTGTATTTCTAGCAAATAACTTTGGACTTTCCAAGAGACTTATATCTCCCCTTGGACTTGGATTGTCATGCTTCTCATTCTTCTTGCCTTTTTCCTTAGGTATTCCATGAACATTCAAATCCTCCTTGGCACCGATGGATACCTTCCTCCTTATCTTTTTAGAAAGCAAAGAACCCACCAAATATTTAGTCTTCAATATAAAAAATTTCCCAATAGCCATAACAAGAGAATCCCATGAATCAAGCAAAGAATAAAGTAGGATCTAACATTTCTCTTCCTCATCCATTTTGAAACCAGCTGATTCCAACTGAGCCACCAACATATTGAATGCTTCTTGGTGGTCTGTAATTCATCAACCCTCTTCCATTCTCAAGGAATATAATTTCTTCCTCAAGAAAATCTTGTTCACTAAATATTTGTCATGATACATATCAAAAGCATCTTCCATAGTTTGTATGCAGAGGTTTCTTCATGGACATTGATTAAAACGAAGTCTTCCAAGCATATTATAATTAGACCCTTGGCTTTATAGTCCATAACATCATATTGAGAAGCTTGAGTAGGATTTTTAGGCCTTCAAATATTCTCATCAACATCCCACTAATCTTGATCTAACAATAGATCCTCCATCTTCAACTTCCACATTTCAAAATTATTTCTAGAAAATTTATCCACCTCTATTCTCCCTGATGAACTTGCCATTAGAAAATTCCTGCAACAAGATCACAAAGTGTCTCCTACACAAGCTCCCACTTAAATCTAGATTAGTTAAAAAAAACCAACAAACCACAACTGAAACCAAAGGTGATCAGGCTCTGATACCACTTGTAAGGAAGCTAAGGTAGTAGAACAACTTCCTACACTAATCTTGAGAGGAGAATAATGCAACACTTTTAAAGATCTTTAATAACTTTACATAAACTTAAATAGAAATAAACACATATATCATTCATACCACAACACAATGATTTACGTGGGAAAGACCCTTTTAGGAGAAAAACTCCACACTCCAAAAGTCACCCAATATATTATTTGGAAATCACAAATATTACAATATACTTGTAGAGCAAGATTCTCATAGGAGTATCACCACTAAGAGATCCAGAGGTAATGTGACCGCTATCAGACTCTCAGAATACATCACAATACACAACAGTAATACAACGCCCTCACAAAATAGAGTTTCCTTATAGGGAAAGTCAAGCTAATAAAATATTGACTGTTAGATGAGACATAATGATGAGCAGTCCAGATTTACAATAATAAAATATAAATAAAATTTTCCTTTCTGGGGTGCTGCCCCTGAGCCCCCACCAGGGTGTACTGCCCCTGGACCCTAGTCAGGGGGATGATTCCCCCCATGCCACCATGTTTTCATAACCCAATTTTATTTCATATTATTATAATATGGTAAATTGAATTATTGAAGAAATTCAATAAATATTATATGGAGATTTTGGAATTTTTGAAAAATGAATGAAAGAATTTGATTGATGTTGACTTTGCGAACATTCATAAAAAAATTTATATGATATCAGGAATTAAACATTACTAATAAATTTTCAAGTGCAAGTGTGTGCCATTATAGGGTGACAGGTTGAAGGACAAGAACATGGTTGAAGTAAGATTGTTTAGCTAGATCAAATAGTAAGCCAATTGGAATCTGGGTGCACACACCAGAAATGGCATGATGATTTTTATTTGAGATATTTTGCATATATGGAAGAATGTAATTTTATGACTTGAAATGTTTTAGTGATTGAAAATGAATGGCTTGTACAAATTAAATTGTCTACTCAAACTCTGTGTTTTGGAGAAAACAAAACTAAGTATTGAAAAGAAATTCCTTTTTAGTTTACATATATAGATGTTCGGAATGAAAATTTAAGTTCCTTACTTTAATTGATGTATGGAACTTATAAGTCATTCCAAACAAACAACTAATACATGAATGCATATATAAATATATATACACATATATACATGTATGTAAATAAATATGAATACATACATATATATAAATATAAATATATACATTATTTGAATACATGGTAAATATGAACGAGACCATATAAATACATTTAAACATATAAATAGATATATATATAGATAGATATATATATATATATCTATATATATATATACATATTTTTGTACATATATTCATATTCAAATTTCATATTGAATTCAAATACAATAACCAATATATTCTAAATTAGATTGTTTGTAAACAATGAGAATCCATAAAAAGCATCTCACAAAGGAGTGGATTTCCACCAAATTAATGACCACATTCAAACCAAGTATTGGCCGGTAGCTAGGCGATAATGCTGGCATTGGTAACATGCAAATGAAATAATTTTTACCATTTTGAAGTTACCCAGGTGAAAAAGTAGAGTGAGAACTTGGGGTTTGAAGGAAAAAGAAGAAAAAGTAGCAGAAGAACTCAGACAAGAAAAATCCAAGGGAAACATCTCAAAAGATTGAAAAATTGGAGGTAAATTGATTTCCTTTAGTAGGGTATGTGTAGATCATGGTATGCCAAAAAGTGGCAATATTTGTAGGGTATGTGGCTGATGACTTTTTTTCACCCAAAATTAATGAAATGAAAAGGGTTTAGGAGATTCTAAGATTTCCAAAAATATAAATATGATTTAATTTGAATTTAATAAATAATTATTATTCATTTTTCATTAATTGACTAAAGTCGATGCTGAGCTAATTGAAAACATCTAACTTTCAAACGGTATCATATTTTTGAATCCAAAACATGCCACATTCTATACTTTTACATAATATAGATTAAAAAAGAAAAATTAAATTTCATAAATTTTTTGACCAAGTTAAAGGTGGTCGACAGACTGAAGTTTTTATATTTTCTAAAAGTTGTAATAAAAAATTCATAATTAATTATTTACTTGGAAAAATTACAAAAATATGCATCACATCCAGACATGAGTCCTCTACTTATATATAAAATCTTACAAAAAAATATTATCATTTATTATATGGTTGGTTATTGAGCAGACACCTACTTATTTTTTCCTTTGAAATTTAAGTACTAATGCATTGAAATTTCAAATTTTCACCAAATAGATTTTATTTATTTTAAATAAAACCTAGTATTTTAGAAACTACATTCAATTTTTACAAATTCTATTCTTACTATTTTGAAATAATATAGATAACTTATTCAAATATTTATCAAGAGTTTCCTAACACGATTTTTCTGAATTTTTGCCCTTAGACGCTTTGCATACCATGATCCTGCACGCACTTGACCATCGACTTGATTTAATTGCCATTATTGAAACATGCATGAATTTTTTCCTCATTTTAATGGAGTGTTAACTTAGCACCACAAAATGTGAGTCAATGTTCTATGTTTGATGCAATCTTGAAGCCAAATGCTTGAAGATATTGTTTACCAACTTATGATGGACGCATGGACTACAACCTACGTAGTATGGAAACCACCATATCTTTGAGCCTTTGCAGCTATTATACATAGCTAGATCAGGGCTCGAAGAGCCTCACAAGTCTCGACTATTATCTCTATTTTCATTTTGATGCTTAGCCTATAAAGGATATCAGAGTTTATTCCAATAACTGTGTGTTTTTTTAAAATTATTCTTTTGTGAAGGATCAACCATGATCTTGTGGGAGGGTGAAAAATTCTTGTATTTTGTATTTCATTTGTATATTATCTAATGCTTGTTCTCGAATGGGACAGTAACTAAGAGGGGCTTTGTAGAATGTTTCTTAAGCCTTGCATTTTTATCTATGTTGTTATTTAGTGAGAAGCCGACCTCATTCGATAGGAACGATGGTATGAATCCAAGTTTGAGAATCACGAAGCTTTTCTTTGGTCGATCTTGAGATCGACAATCTAGTTCCTGAATGTGAAAATGATATAGACATAAGTTTGCATGATGAATATTACTGTATGCATGGTATAAAACAATAATCGTACATGGGAAATTTCAAATATATCTTTGATGCTTAGAAAGAAGAAACCTTACCATTGAGATTGGTCGACCCAGAGCAACCATAGTTTGTTTGTTACACCCTGAATAGGAAAGAGCATTGTTTGAACTTGAAACTTCTATTCTTCTTTGACTAAAATATTTACTCAAGTATTTCATCAACAAACATGTCAAACATAGTTCTTTATAATATTAAAGTTTCTCATCAAATTTTCAATGATGCAAGTGTTCAAAATCTAAATAATAGACATTATATCCTTATGTATGAAATTGGGCTATTTGATATTTTTATTTTCAGTTCATACTGGGAAACCTATTCTGTTGTAAAATGGTGAACATTTACTTGTAAAGTGATCCTTTAGCATGTAAACAGCTTGAGATCAACAAACAGAGTAAACAACATTATTTTTCTTTAAATGCAATTGTTTAGTTTGAAATAGTATAATGTTGATGTAAATGGTGGTTATTCTTTTGCAAATGACACTGTTTTGTTGAAAATTTATCTTTGTAGCTAAAACTAGCTTGTTTTATGATTGTTTAGCAAGAAATAGTACTTGTTCTACTTAACAATGAATGTACATATGTAAACATCATGCTTTATAACTATTTAGTAGGAAACAATACTTGTTCTATTTAAACAATGAATGTACATATGTAAACAACTTGCTTTATAACTATTTAGTAGGAAACAATACTTGTTTTGCTTAAACAATGAATTTTCATAAGTAAACTATGCCGTAGAAAAATGGTCCCTTATCATTTTCATGGCCTTTTAGGTCTTGTTTCATGTTGTTTGTTCCATTTTGCTTTGATTTTATATTGTAATGTGGCTTGAACATGCATATTTAGCTGCTAAAATTAAAATAATGACATCTTGTGAAGGTGTTGTGAAGTGTTGTAAAACATTTCTATACTCTTCTAGACTCTATTAATTGCAATTCACCTAAAAATCACCTTTTCATCACTAATCAAGTCCTATTTTGAAGTTTTGTAAAGTCTTGTAACAAGATTTCATGCTTTTCTAGGCACAACTTCACTATATACACCTTTCTTATGCTTTATTTGACCCTTTTATGCCCTTATATGCTTTAATTAAGTGTATTTTTTAATGTAAGACCAATAAAAAATATTAAATACAAGATAATTCCCCACACCCATTTTCCATGGGTGGTGAACGAGTCCCCCTTGGCTCTAAATTCAAAATATTTTAAATTTCCTTTCGGGTTTTTATTCAAAATCACTTGATGTTGGCCTGTGATGAGGTATGAGCAAGTTACTAAGGCACAAGATGGTATAAATAAGTCATTTTCACCTCATTTTACATCTCCTACATTCACACATCATATTCAAGCAATCTCAAGCATTCAAGCACTTTACAACATCAAATCAAGCATTCATCAAACATTGTGGAGAATCCATTGATACAACCTAAGATTTTCATCAAGGGGTTGGTAAGTTGATAGCATTTGCATGTTATTTTTTTATCATTCTCTTGCATTTCATTATTTTATTAAGGGTTTGATTACTAAAGTGGGGTTTGACCAAGGCAAACCCATGTGTGCTAACCCTCAACCATTTTTCCCCTCTTGCATGTGTGTTTGTAGATCTAGATATGTATATTTTACAATAATTTAGGTGATTGAAGATTGGTCAACAAGTCAACTAGGTTCTTCAAGTCAAATCTATCATATTTCAACCTTGGAGAAGGTTTTCTATATGTTTCTTATAGAATTGACTTCGACAACCTGACAAGTAGACATTTCTAGATCTGGTGTTGCAAAGTTGCCTCCTGATTTCTCAAAATTTTGGGAGAGGACTGGTTTTCCACCAATGGCAAATTATTCCCACCTTAAGACTAAAAATCTAGATTTTGTCAGATTTTGGATCCCAATAGTCTGAAACTTGGTTCTCAACAAATTTCACCAGTAGTAGGACTAATTCGCCACCCTGAGCGAATGAGTCCCGCTGTTGGTTTTCAGTAATTTTAGATAGCATTCAAGAAATTCTAGATTCCTCAAATCTTGCCCAAGTGCACTCTAATTCAACCTTTCTCTTTTTGTTTTGCATTTCATCCACTCTTAGTTCATTGTTTTCATATCACACTGTGTTTTCTAGCATAGTTTAAATCTTAGTTTTTCATTCATAATCAGTCATATAAATCACTTGCATTTATTTCACCTCATTTAGCTTAGATAACATCATGCATAATATAACTTGAATGAACCCCTTAGTATTTTTGGCCCTACCTCTCTCTTTTTAGGTGAAAAACCCTAGAAGAGTTAAAGAAGTGGATTGGTGCCAAAAAAATACCATTCATAAACAACTTGTTTTATGATTGTTTGGTAGGAAACAATACTTGTTCTATTTAAAGAATGAATGTTCTTATGTAAAAAACAATGTTAGAGAAACATAGTTGTAAGAATGCAATAATAGTATGTGTGAATATGTTAGCATAGACTTGTTTTGATTCTTTATTTTTCATAAAGAAATGTCAAATAGAATACTATTTTAAGATTGTAGTTTGAATTAATGATTATTTCAGAATGTATGCACAAATTTTAACATAAGTAGGCACATATATGTGTATTCACATAGACTTCATCTATGTACATACACATACTTGTGACATACCTTCTTTTGTTCTTAGTTCAATTTTAAATGCAAAAATGCTTATTGATGAATAGTATATGATAGTCATGAGAATGATATGATTGACTATTGAATTACTCTATTGAATCATAAATCTGATTTATATTTTAGAGAGTAAATCATAATTCTTATTCTTCTTTCGAAGATATTTGTGAAAGAATATTTAATACTTGAACATAACAATGATACCTTAGTTGACTAGAGCACCTTAGGGTAGATGCTACTAGAGAGTAGATAGCTATTATGAGATGTGTAGTACAAATTTACCTTTTGGGATGGGTTCCAAAATGGAGTTTAGAGAGTATAGGTTTTCTTTACCAGAACCTCTTTTTTTTTTGTTGCAACATAGTTATTATGCTTGACCAAGCAATATAGTTCATTATGTACATATGAACTATGTGATTTCACTCTCTACCATTCCTACCATAGATCTTGCATTTTATTTTCTAACTTGTACATAGAAATTGCATGTTGATATATGGGCACACACTAGATTCCACCTCGCAAATTTTTCTCTTGCTAAACGTTCCATACAAGGTCGAGCATTCTTCAAGTTGGAAGAATATCGGTGAAGTGTAAGCTTCATGGTTGGGCAGTAAAACACTTCAACCATGTTCTCATCCACCAATGGAGGTAAGCGTTAAGGAAGAACCTTAGTTGTTCTCAAAACTATTATAGTCTAAGACGTAACTTGATGTAATTCATTCATGTACTTGATGTAAAGTGTAAAATGTAATGACTTTGTGGCCTTAGGATCCAAGTCAAAGTTGATATTGTAATTTGACTTATGAAGTGACTATATGAATCTTTGACTCATTTTAAATGGACATGTGTAGCTATGATTGAGTTGAGAGACTAGTTATATCTTTTTAATTTGGATTATATTCAAGTGTCATTTACAATAATAATAATTAAGTAATAATTTTGGATGGGTTATTACATTTGGTATCAAAGTTTAGGGTTCAACCCTAGGCCTTTGGAGTCTACCATAGTTTGACTATGGGTAGTTGACCCTTGACCCAAAATTTGGTTGTCCCAAGGATTGACCAAACCTAAATTAAATGTAGGAATGTGAAAGTCAAAAGTAGGATGAAGGAAAGGGAAAACTATTACAACCTCACGTAAGAGTGACACAAAGGAAGAAAATGCCCAGGCAAAGGTTCCATCAGAAATTCTCGATGATGAAACTATAGCTCAAACTCTTACACAACTCAAGCTAGAGAGAGACTTGAAGATTGAGGAGAAGTGAACACCTAAGATCAAAAAGCTTTTCTCAATCTAAGACTGGCCACTAGGGTATGGACCCAATGCACCATTGTTGATTAAAGAGGAAAAGGAGAGCCTACATGCTCAACCATCCTCTTCTGTAAAGTCTAATGTAAATTCAGATGAGGACCCAAAGGAATGTCCTCTTTTTTATGCTGAGAAATCAGAATGATGTAACAAGAAACCTCTTGTAAATAAGGGTCTATTGACTCACCTTTTAAATGAATAAAATTAAATAATATTTTTGGGTGTGATCAAAGGACTCTAAAATGTGTGTATTATGAAAGAATGTGTATGTATTCTATATTAAGAGATGTATGCATATGGAAAACTATATAATGTAGCATAAGAATGTTTATTTGTAGTACCTTGTGTTGAGATGCAATAAACGTGAATGTGTTGTAGGATAAGTGTGGGACACCATGGTGACCACCAAGAAAGACACAAGTGGTACTAGTTTTGATAACAAACCTAACAAGAGGCTGGAGCAAATTCTAGAGCTTCTAAATTAGCAAGAGTTTCGCATGGATCATAAAGAGCAAGAAATTTGAGTGGAATGCGAGGATCAAAACAATTGGAATGCAGAAGAAAATTGAAAGGAGACAATGGTCCATGGGTAGGTCCATGAGGAAAAATTGAGGAAGAGCTTGGGAAAGACCTCAAAAGAGTAGCACCACCCAAGTTCGATGGTAAGGCTATTGGAGTAGGAGCTGAGGATTGGATTATAGAGATGGAAAAATACTTTTGGATCTATAACCTTTTTGAATAGACCAAGGTGACATGGGCTACATATCAGCTCTTAGGTGCAACAACAACTTGGTGGGATAATGAGAAGTTAGAATGAAGTCTTAGGCCTACTTAGATAACTTGGGAACTCCTCCTCCAATATTTTAGGAAGATATGGTTACCGCAACTTTTCTCTGACAAGAAGGTGATGGAATTTCAAAACTTAACCCAAGGAAATATGACTGTGATTCAGTATTGGGAAAAGTTCACCAACTTGTTGAAATATGTGCCCTAGTATTAGGGAGATGAATGGTTCCACATCCAAAAAGTTATAATGGGACTCAAAACTCATATAGGAGCTGAAGTGGATATGCATGAACCTTAAACCATGAATGACGTTTTCCAAAAAGCCACCAAATAGGAACAAAAGCTCAAACAACTATCCAATCTTTGCAGTGACTCAAATTTTAAGTCATGGTATGGGAGGAAGAAATTTCATAAGGGAGACAAGAGCCATCAAATCTATAATCTGAAGAGGGGTGAAGATGGTAATGGTGGAAAGAACAAGAAAGAAAACAAAGGAAAGGGTAAGGATGACCATAAGCAGAAGGGCTTTAGAGAGGACAAGTGAGGAGGCCGCAAAGGGCCTCGAGATGGATGTTATACTTGTCAAGGTGACCACTATGCCTCAAATTGTCCTTCGCAGTTGTTAACGAATGAAATAACCTTTGATAGAATCAAGTAATGACTCTAAACCCATATTGGCACCAATCTAATTCTATTAACAGCTCTGAAAATCTCATAATTGCATCTGTCACTTTTCTCTAAATTTTATCGAGGTACAACTCCCTCTTATGATCTTTGATGAACTAAAAATGGTTTGTGATTTTAACCAAAAAGTAGTAAAGGAAACTAACCCTAGATCATAAAATGAAACTAGTGCGAGGGAAAAGGACATAGCCATCTATGATCAATAAAAAGTTTGAAAATAATGACTATCAAATCTAATTAATGTAAATAAATTAGACTATAATAAATAAAAGATATATAGCTCATCTTTCAAATAAAACATAGCTATATCGTACACAACACCTTTCAAAGAAAACATAGCTATATCAAATCCAATTAATGTAAATAAATCAGACTGTAATAAATAAAAGATACATAGCTCATCTTTCAAAGAAAACATAGCTATATCGTACACATAACTTTGGAAGGCAGATACAAAACCTACTACTTCTACCATTTCCCTCTTTTGAACCACCTCTGACATAAATTTATGTTAAGGTTTCCTTTTTTTCTTCTTATGGACTTAAAAAGTTCTGTTGAAAATTGTATTAAGGTTGTTGGTCTGAATCCTGATGACCTTCCTCCCCTACCACTCCACCAGGGCCTCATATTGAGGCTCTACCACTTCCATCCTGCTTTATGTTCGCCAAAACCCATTTTGACTGTCTGCAATGAAGAGATTGATCCTCCCACTATGACCAATTTATCTCTAGCTGAGTCCAAAGGCCCTATTAGGAAAAACCACCCGGTCCCTAGGGGAATGTGGGAGCGGCCCAAACTAATGTGACTGCTAGTCTTTGTGAACTCAAGTCAACCCCCGCTAAAACTGCTAGTAATCCCACCTTGAAAAAGAAGGACAAGGAGGAAGAAAAGAGTCTGAAGGAGCCTTCAAGCAAAGGTAAAAATGTGGTGAGCAAGGACTCTATGGGGGATATAGTGGTTGCAGAGACAGTGGTGATTGGTTGTGATGCCATCATTCGGTGCTCTGGTAGGCTATCCAAGAATAGCAAAAAAGTGCAGGTTAAAGATTTGGATACGAAAGAGGAGCAGTCTGGCAACAAAGATAGCAAGAAGAAAGAGGAGTCTGAGGGTGAGAAGGAGGAGCATGCTAGAGGACCCAGCTCCATTCCTAAAATGGTAAAAGTTCAGAAGGATGTTTCAGCCTCTCAGTCTTCGGACCCGCTAGATGTTGAGCATGCTGATACTGACAAGACTGTGGTTGGAGGAGAGGAGCTTTGTGTGCTGAAGGAGAGACTGGATAAATTGGACAAAAATTTATGTGGTTTGACCCACTTCATGGTTAAGTTGGTCCACTGTGTTACCAGTTCCTGTCGACAATTATGAAGGATGAAACAGACATAAAGAAGGCTAAGGACTATCAGGAATGGGTCAGAGATGATGTTGTCAATCTCTTGTCTAAGAACTGGTAAGATGCCAATTAGTCTACTATTGGTCCGTTGTTAGCTCATCTGCTATTGGTCCATTGTGTTTTTTTTTTTTTGGCTTTATTTTTTATGCTTTTAGTTTTGAACTCTATTGGCCCTAGTGGCTCTTTGTGAAGGGTACAACACCCTATAAATGTTTCTTACCTAATCAAAAACACTGAAATTATCATACTTAAAATCTTTTAATTCATAACACACATATTACAAGCTATTACAATCTATAATAAATGTTATTCCTTCTCGAAAAACCCACCTAGGTGTTTCCAAAGAGATCCCACATCCATGCTTAACCTCTACTTTATAACATGGGTAAAGCTATTGAACAGATACTAAAGTCATTACTAAACTAGAAACTTCTTGTATCCCAAATGTTTTATTAGGAAGTTGATAAGAACAATGAATTTTTTCCAGGAATAGATATTGGTAGAGAAAATTGATCATTACTTGAGCAACAGCCACCAAAGCACCAATCATTTCACCCATCTTTAATGTAATGTATGAGGACACCAAGTGGTGGCATGTGTGAGCTGTCTGATGAGGAATTGTAATTCAATCGACACAAGATAACCATAAATGTGAATTAAAATTACATCTTATCATTCTTGAATGAATGTGCCCATGTCTAACCAAAATTCTATAAATTCAGGTAGTATCACTTCTCTCCCACCATCAATTGCATCCAACATGGTGAGCTCCCAAAGTGATGGGAATTCTGTGAATGATTACATTATTTTGGAGGAAATTGAGTGTAGCCCTTTGTTTAGGCACACTTCTGATAAGCTAAAAGAGGTCTTTTTCATGCAAAGAGAAGTGGAGAAAGAATTTCTTTGAAGCATCTTGGGTGAGGCATTTCTAAACCATGCGCATGTACATAATACCACTATACTGGAGCAATTCATTTACACATTTTTTAAGACTTCTGTCCATTGAGACTGGGGTGTGAGAGCACTAGAACGTTTGGTGAAACTTGAATTCCATCATCACATCAAGGTGTTGATAAATGGACTCAACTATTATCCTCAAACTAGGCTAGTAGTTGATGCCATCTATAGTGCATCTACTATCTAGGATGAGACTCTGGAGGAGGTTGTGGCTCTGTTGTGCACTAGAGTATTGAGGAATGACATGGGGTTGTTCGTGCAATTCCTCCAGTCACACGAGAACCTACTTTCACCTACTCAAATTGAACACCTACAAGTTGTTATTGAGAGAATCCATGTCCTGATGTTTACCTTGTGCACCTGAAATATCTTTCTTTTGCCTCTTTTTGTGTCTGCCAACCTGGGTTTTTGTACTCGAACCAAGTGATTATAGCTATGCCATCATAATGTAAAAATGTTTATATATGAATAAAACATCTCTTTTGGTGTTATCTATGCTTTTAAATGTATGGCTCGCTTTTTTCTATTCATATTATGCTTGGAAAATACTTGTTTTCTTTTGCATAATATTTTATTTAAGTAACTAGATTGGAAATAATTCAAATTAATCAAATATAATTCTTCATAGGAAGAAAAATTGATGGTTCATATAACTTAACAAAACCCTGCCCAGATTCAAAATGACTTAGAAAGTTCCACCTGAGGCATAACTTGAGGGTGAAGTTATCAAAATTTGGCTT
This sequence comes from Sequoia sempervirens, assembly GCA_007258455.2. Lineage (NCBI taxonomy): Eukaryota > Viridiplantae > Streptophyta > Pinopsida > Cupressales > Cupressaceae > Sequoia > Sequoia sempervirens. Next base: position 22,007 of record VDFB02189937.1, read on the forward strand.
AAGGATCAATTGGTTTCAAACATGCACTTTGGGAGAAAAAGGAAGTTTGGATGTGACAATAGAATACCACCAAATGAAGGACAAGTAAAGAAGGCAGTAAAATGGGAGGTTTGACAAACCTAAGGCAGTAAAATGAGAGGTTTGACAAACACCGCCTGAACATAGATTAGGTCTAAGACTTAGAAAAAGTTATGGGTAATAGTGGATCTAGCTAGGGACAAGGACTATGAAGGATGAAGCAATGAACCCAAAATAATAAGCATAGACCAATCCTTTCCATTGGGCACAAAGTCAAGGAGAAGAAACAACTAAAGAAAACCAAAACAAGACAAAACAAGGAAAGAAAATAGCTAAACTATTGGCACAACAAAATTTCAACTATGTATATGGTAGGCTGACCCTACCTCAAGCAATACTCGAGATAATTATACAAATCCATTGATAGGTTGGGAGAAGTAGCTACCTATATGGAACAATGTTGGGTGATTGAAAACTATGTATACAATGAACTTCCAAATTGCAACCACCGCCATTAAATAAATAAAATCAACACCCTATAAGGACTTGCTAAGTAAAGTCTTGCATTAAAAAATCCATTCTTGATTATATGCCTCAGTAGTCCAATGACTCATATTAATGCTTTCCTATGTATGTTCACTTGAATCTTCCTACACAACATCCAATTTAAGATTATTTTGCATGTCCTGCACTTGACACTTTGAACAAGAAGAAAAAACCCTCGAATTGGACACCCCACATATACATTATGAGGCAAAGGAAATTCTTGGTCACCATGTGTAGAGTAAATTACATTGTCTAAATATTTAGGACCCCAATTTGTAGTTCGTACAACATGAGACTTTCTAGATTCCACTGCTAATTCATCAGTCAGAATTCCTCTTTCAATTGGATCCACTCCATATGTTGATTCTAATAATTGTACTGAAACCCTTGAATCTTGTATAATGTTCCTTTCAAAATGAAAATATTTTGAAATGAAATGTTTAGTTGCTTCATTTATAGTTGCCCTGCCCTCAAGGATTTCACTAGTAGGCTTGAACCTCTCATAACTAATTTGTGTGCCACGAAAAATGACATCTAAAGATTCAATTACCTTTTGGGGTTGATCTTTATTTTCACCTTTAGTTGGGACATTAGTATTTTCCTCTTTTGGTCTTTGGTCATGATCAATTGCAGCTCTGAGTAAACAACCTTCTTTTAACATTAATTGATCCTATGAACTTATAAAAAGAGGGTTATCATGTATTTTGAATTCATCAAAATCAAAGAGAGGGTTAGGATGAATTAACCACCATTCTTTATTTTGAAGATCATCATTCCTAGAATCATCTCCTTCCAAACTTAAGCATATATCTTTATTTTCCATCTCTTTAAAAATGAAAAGTTCATATCTAGGAGAAAGAAGAGAGGTCGATACCAAATCTTTTGATCTAGCCTCTAAAAGAGAGAGTTTATGAGAAGAAGGGATTGGAATAAATGGTGGCTTTACCAACAACTCCTCATCTTCATCATTAATAGATGAACTATAATCACTTTCAACTTTAACAGAGGTGCATAAGTTCAAGGATAAATCAACACAGGGGCGGTTATGCCTTCCATTAGGCTAATATAGATTATCAAAAAAATTTAAATTCATGTTTTCCACAATAGGATTGCATTTGACTAGAAGCTTGGGAAAAATTTTATAACTAGTTTCAAGCTTCATACTTGAATTAACTTTCCACTTGCCAACTGCAATGAAATCATCTTCAGCCTTCACCGCCTCTTGCTGAGCTTGCTCAATTCCTTGAATTTTATCTCTTTTTAGGAGTAATTGCATGTCTAGTTAAAGAGTAGAAATGAATATGTGGTATTGAAGCTTTGTGCTAGGCTTTTCTTGGGTGGGAATCTTTTGGAGAGACTGGTTGAAATGATAGACAAAATTCCTCATTGTTTCAGCTCTATTTTTCATAATTTGAAAGAAGTGATGCAAGGTGGCTGCAACATTAGCTAGGGTTCTGTAGCATTGGAGAAATTGTCTTAAGTACATGCCAACTAGTGGTGCTCCCCTTTTCAAGTCCTCTGAACCATTCAATAGCTTTTTCAATCAAACTTTCAATAAAAATCCTTAAAAACATGTCTTCATTCTGGACTCCTAAAACTACACTCATAGCCATCATATCTAAAATATGGTCCTCGGGATCTTGTTCATTCTGACCTGAGAATTTAGGAAATCCCCTTTGAGATCCTTTAGGCAGATCATGATATTGTGATAAAGCAAGGGGGGCAACTTGGTTGCACCAAATATTTCAAGCCATAAACAACAAATAGAGTTTCCATCTCACCTAGAGTAAGACTAGGAAAAGAAGATTATTGTGGTAGATGAGCCAGAGGTGGATTCTAAGGCCGGTATGTAGGTGGGTCCCTCGGTTGATGTGGTGGCAGATTGGGCTAATGATTATGATGATGAGGTGGGTCATCATAATATTTGAATATCAGTCTTGGGGGTGGTTCAATCATAGTTATAGGTGGTTGCTAGGCTCATTCCTCTTCTTCTTCCAAGATAAAATTCACAAGCTTATAATCCACCACACTCCTTTTGTATCTCCGCATGAGTGTATTTAATTATGATATGATATTTTCTTGCTCTACTCCAACCCAATCTAAATATGGTTGAAAAATAGGGAATACATCATTATGAAGAAGTACCATCTTGTTGCATGACATAATGTGGATTGTTAGAATTTTGACTAATTTATCCCCAGCAGAGTCGCCAAAAATATGTTAACAAATGAAATAACCTTTGATAGATAAATCAAGTAATGACTCTAAACCCAGATTGGCACTAATCTAAATCCGTTAATAGCTCTGAAAATCTCACAATTGCATTTGTGGATTTTCTCTGAATTTTATTGAGGTACAACTCCCTCTTATGA
>VDFB02189939.1:0-29320 GCA_007258455.2 Sequoia sempervirens
AAACACAGAATAAGATTCAAGAAAGAATAACATACTCTCATTACATAAGTATAAACAGACAAAAAGAAGATCAACAATAAATACAGAATTTTAAGCATATAAAATAGAAGCCCATCATCTTCCCAGTCCTTCAAAATTTTTTGATAAAATGCAATTGCAATAATAACTCACCATCAGCTCCTCCGGGGCAGCCCACAATTCGCTTGTCAAAATAGGATTGCACGATAGCAGGTGCTTCCTGAAAAGAGGGAAGCAAAATATTTCTATTAATAACACATAGAAAATATTTGATCCTCCAAACCAAGAAGAATATTGAGTTTCACTCGAAATAATAAAATAAATTTCTGAATAGATTTTTTATACAAGTTAAACTTTAAACAATAATGAGTGTTTTCTTATAAACTAAGTTTCCGATCCTATTACTGGTTGGGTTCTGGTTTCGGGGGTTCAGTTCGTGGATTCAGTTAAACAAAAATTTGGGGTTGAATTTGTTCTGTTTTAGGTTCATCCATACAAAAACATATAAAAATCATAAATATATACAATGCCCATATTTGCAGCCTAGAATCACAAATATTAGAGGCAGCTAATATTTTTAACGTTAAGGAATATTTAATAATTTTATAAGTCTTATACAATTTTAATAAAGTTAATATATAATATTATAATATAATCTTTTTATTACTAATATTACTATTAATACTTATTAACATACATAACTATTAGTTTTTTTTTTATTATTAGTAGTAATATTAATAATTTATTTGCATAAAATTATTAACAACATTATCAAAATAATAAATATATACCTTATGTATCATCACAAATATTATTAATTCTGTAGCCTGTAAATGGCATTGTGCATTTGGTCAATCGTGATGTTGTGGTTCTGCCACCAAGGTTCAAGCCCCTAGTAGGTGTTATTGCTGAGTTTTCATGTTAGATCAGGGTCCCCCATCTATGGCCTCACCGGTTCATAGCTCCTGTAAAAAGAATTTTGTTGGGGATCAAGCCCCCCAGCCTGTGACCTCGCCGGTCCTTAGCTCCGATAAAAAGCATTTATCCCAATCTTTTTACAAATATTATTAATTTTGAAATCTAAACCAATTTATAAAATTAATATAAATGTTATGTTAATAATATTAGTAATAATTACTAATATCTATAAAATTAATAAAAAGTTTTACGTAAATAAACTAAATTGATATATAGAAACAGCATTGGAGTCTTTTGTCCCTAGCTCTACAAAGCTAACTCGCTTCTTTCTCACTATCTATAGATATTTTTGGAATTCACAGATGACCAACATCATGAAATCTTCAACTGACAACCTTGCTGAATCATCTATCCATCTCCACAAATATTCTTATTTCAGCCACATAGTCTAAATAAAATGCCAGGAGGATTTATGTTTCCAGGAGTCTCCCAAATCTTGACCCAGAACAGGCAATAATTGGAGGAATGTTAACACACATTTTCTTTTCAGCTGATATAGAAATGAAAAAATAGTAATCTTCAAAATCTTAATTTAATGTTATTCATTAATATGAGAGTTTCCTGTGTGCTTGATAGCAAGAAACAATTAAAAAAGCAAAACATATATTTGAAAAACATCAAGTTCGCCTCAGTCAAAACAGCTGTCAAGATTCGTAAGCCAAAACCAGCAAAGTTTCAAGGATGTGCCAGTAACTCAACTTTTAAATTATAACCTAATAAGAATTTTGTCAAAAAACATAGGACTGCCCCTAAATGGTAGGCCATATTCCATGTCAAAATGTCCTGTCATTTTAGGACCAGATGTTTATTTTTACTTAAACTCTTAGGTGAATAGCATTTTTATAGGGTATTATTTCTACCTTTATCTCTAAGCACTATATTTGACATGATATAGCAAAATTAGTTTTTCCTCTATGTTTTATACTTGGTACTTTGTTTTTCAGCTCTTGAGTTTTTGCCGTGTTTTTTCTTTATTAAACCCAAGTAATGGATTCATGCCGCACCATTCAATTTTATATAAATGGAATGCTACTATGGTAAAAACTAAATGTGAATAATGTGGTAAATATATGGTGTTAAGTTTATTGAAGTATGGAGTCACAAGATTCATATTGAAGTATGGAGTCACAAGATTCATACTTTAAGATACAATATATTATTTGCTTTCCTTAAAAATCCTTGAGATTGCTCCGCATGTGCCTCCTCTTCCGAAACTCAATTAGAGAGAGCATAGTTCAATCACTCAAACTCAGCTGACCTAAAATTTGACTCAGATTTAGGAGAAAAATAAAACTCGAGAAAATTTCCAAACATCAAAAAACACATAAATTTGTAAAATAATATTTAAAATTAAAAAAAAATGTATAAAACTTAATTTAGAAAACAGATATGTAGCCTTTCCTTCATTTATAGATTAGAAAACGAGTTCAATACACATCATAGTGTCATATGTCATATGATAAATTAATAGCAGTTGCATGGACACGGATACGGATACGGATACGGGTACGGTGTCGGATACGGATACGGCCATTTTTCAAGACCTCTCATATGGATACCTCAAGATACGGCATCTATAAAACACACACATGCACACATATATATAACATTTTTTCTTATTAGAGAAGATTTTCATTACTTTAAGAACAATATGAACATATAATTGCTATATATTCCAAAATAATATATTAAAATATAGTTATCATTAAAACAAAATTCAAATACATTGATTGTCTGATAGAATTCAACACAGCAGCAAAGGTTTTAAATTTTTAATTTATGTTAAGAAATTCAATTTATAATTATTTAAATATTTTTCTTTAAATCTTTAAATATAAAATATAAAAAATTTAAACTTCAAAGATTTATATATGAAATACTTAAAATTTAAACCCAAATATGAAATGCAAATACTTATGAAAAATATCTTATAAACTATGAAATACTTTAAATATCTTGCAACCGCAAATATGAAATATGAAATATTATAAAATTTTAAATATCCCAAATTTTAATGGCAAATATCTTTATATTTATTAGATTTAAATCGCAAGTATGAAATACTCAAACTTTGAAGTAGGTATTTCATATTTATGATTTAAATTGAAGTTCAAAGCATTTTAAAAGGCTCAGAAAATTTTTAATAGCGAATGCAAAATTAGTTTTTCCTCTATGTTTTATAATTGGTACTTTGTTTTTCATCTCGAGTTTTTGCCATATTTTTTCTTTATTAAACCCAAATAATGGATTTATGCCACACCATTCAATTTTGTATAAATGGAATGCTACTATGGTAAAAGTAAATGTGAATAATGTGTGGTAAATATATGGTGTCAAGTTTAATAGCTATTAGAGTCACAAGATTCGCATTCTAAGATACAATATATTATTTGCTTTAAGAATTCTCTATAAAACTGAGATTGAAATTCCCACGGCCTCCTCTCTCCAAACTCCACCAGAGAGCATAGTTCAATAACTCAAACTCAGCAGACCTAACATTTGACTCCAGGATTTAGAGAAAAAACTTGGGGAAACCATTAAAACACATAAATTTGTAAAAAATATTTAAAATTAAAAAAAAAATGGATAAAACTTAATTTAGAAAACAGATACTTTCCTTCATTTATAGATTGGCAACTAGTTCAACACACATCATAGTGTCATAATATATGATACAGGCTAATAGCAAAGTTGCATGGACACGGATACGGATACGGATACGGGTACGGTATCGGATACGGATACGGCCATTTTTCAAGACCTCTCATATGGATACGTCAAGATACGGCATTTATAAAACACACACATGCACACATATATATAACATTTTTTCTTATTAAAGAAGATTTTCATTACTTTAAGAGCAATATGTAACATATAATTGCTACATATTCCAAAATAAATATATTAAAATATAGTTATCATTAAAACAAAATTCAAATACATTGATTGTCTGATAGAATTCAACACAGCAGCAAAGGTTTTAAATTTTTAATTTATGTTAAGAAATTCAATTTATAATTATTTAAATATTTTTCTTTAAATCTTTAAATATAAAATATAAAAAATTTAAACTTCAAAGATTTATATATGAAATACTTAAAAATTTAAACCCAAATATGAAATTGCAAATACTTATGAAAATATCTTATAAACTATGAAATACTTTAAATATCTACTTTAAATATCTTATGAAATCCCAAATATGAAATATGAAATACTTTAAAATTTTAAATATCCCAAATTTTAAATGGCAAATATCTTTATATTTTATAAGATTTAAACGTTAGGGCATGAAATAATTTCAAACTTTGAAGTAGGTATTTCATATTTATGCATTTAAATCTTTGAAGGCTCAAAGATTTTAAAGGCCTCAAGAAAACTTTAATAGCTTAACGCAAATTAGTTTTCCTCTATGTTTTATAATTGGTACTTTGTTTTTCATCTCGAAGTTTTGCCATATTTTTCTTTTTATTAAAACCTAAATAATGGATTTATGCCAATTCATCTCAATTTTACAAATGGAATGCTACTTTGCAAAAGTAAATGTGAATAATGTGGTAAATATATGGTGTCAAGTTTATTGAAGCATAGAGTCACAAGATTCAGACTTTAAGATACAATATATTATTTGCTTTCCTTACAATTTACAAATCCTTGAGATTGTTCCACATGTGCCTCCTCTTCCGAAACTCAATTAGAGAGAGCATAGTTCAATAACTCAAACTCAGCAGACCTAAAATTTGACTCAGATTTAGGAGAAAAAAAACTAGGGAAAATTTCCAAACATTAAAAACACACATAAATTTGTAAAAAATATTTAAAATTAAAAAAAAATGGATAAAACTTAATTTAGAAAACAGATACTTTCCCTTCATTTATAGATTAGAAAACTAGTTCAACACACATCATAGTACAAGTACGCCATATGATACATTAATGTGCAAAGTTGCATGGACACGGATATGGATAATGATACTATAATGTCGTGATTAATGGATACGCCATTTTTCTCAAGACCTCTATATGGATACATCAAGATACGGCATCTATAAAACACACACATGCACACATATATATAACATTTTTTCTTATTAGAGAAGATTTTCATTACTTTAAGAACAATATGAACATATAATTGCTATATATTCCAAAATAATATATTAAAATATAGTTATCATTAAAACAAAATTCAAATACATTGATTGTCTGATAGAATTCAACACAGCAGCAAAGGTTTTAAATTTTTAATTTATGTTAAGAAATTCAATTTATAATTATTTAAATATTTTTCTTTAAATCTTTAAATATAAAATATAAAAAATTTAAACTTCAAAGATTTATATATGAAATACTTAAAAATTTAAACCCAAATATGAAATTGCAAATACTTATGAAAATATCTTATAAACTATGAAATACTTTAAATATCTTATGAAATCCCAAATATGAAATATGAAATACTATAAAATTTTAAATATCCCAAATTTTAAATGGCAAATATCTTTATATTTTATTAGATTTAAATCGCAAGTATGAAATACTTCAAACTTTGAAGTAGGTATTTCATATTTGCGATTTAAATCTTTGAAGTTCAAAGATTTTTAAAGGCTCGTAAAATTTTTAATAGCGAATGCTTTTAAATTTTAACTTTTACAAAGTGCGAGCGTAGGAGGCAAAGGCGGAATGATGTCCTGGGCGACGCAGGAGGCATGGGTTGGACTTTTCGCAGACAACCAGCTGGAATTTTCGCAGACAACTAGAACGAAACTGCAACAATCACAATCGTCAAAAATAAGAAAATAAAAAACGGACGACATTCATACCTGTGAGTCGGGTCGCTATATCAAGAAACTGCAAACGCCGTACATAATCGTCGCAGCTAGGGTTGTTATAGGATTTTAGATTAAAAAATTTCCAGTTTTTTGATATAAAATTAGAATGTTACTTAAGATACGTTGCAGATTTTTGGGCGCCCGAATCCCGGCATATCAGGCACGGCAAAAAATAGATTTTTTTTTGGAAACTTTCAGATACGGTATCCATGACGCGCCCATGCCGTACCGTATCCGTATCCGTATCAGAGACGCTGATACGCGTACCAGGACACATAGACTGGCGTATCCGGTAACCTTGATTAGTAGGCAAAAAAATACTAAAGCTTCTCTGATTACAGCGTGGTTGTATGGATGCCCTCAAAATAGTAATTCTTTAGGTTGGAATCCCCAAGTTTGGTGAGTTTTCAAGCAAGTCAATGACTCGCCAACAAATTTTATAGTGAGTCACCAAGTTTTATTCACTTACAAATCTGCCAGTTTATCACAGATTTTTTTTATACTATGAAAGATGATTTTAAAATCGATTCAGCAAATAGCTTTCGACAACAATTTGGTTGCTTCTCTATTCAAACTGCAATGCCATGCTAGAATTAATCCATCCATATTCATCATGGCTATGGTTACACATGTATCTCCAAACTCAACGCTTCTTTCTGTGTGAAGCCTTTTCGTGCTAACTGATATTTGGTGTTGCTGTTGGATCTGCATATTTTATATAATATAACACTTGCAATCTATCATATTTTCCATGAGGACATTCTACCAACTAGCCATTAAAGCAAGGACTTTTAACATCAATTTGGAAAATCCTGCATTATATGTCTAAATCCAATCTAGCTGCATTCATCACAAACTAAAATGTATATGTTTCTCCAAATTCAATGCCTTCTTTCTATGTAAAGCTTTCCAACCACATCTTTGCTTTAGCTTTGTCATTAGATCCATCTACCTTAAATGTTATTTCTTATGCCACTCTCAATCTGTATCACTCTTTACTTTGGAAATTACAGCTATGCATTCTTCTTAGCTCACTTTCTTCTACTCTAGCTTTTCTCAAGCTATATTAATTTACTTGGGTATTGTGAGAACACAATATTGTGGTCTGCCAAAGAATAATTTACTTGCTGCAAATAGGGTCGAAGTTGCCTTCTAGTCATCTTACTGTTACCATTAAACCTAACCAATTCTGACAATTTACATCTGTCATGGTTTATACAATATAGCCACTATTTTCTTACTTCTCGGTCTCACCTATTAGTGGGTACTATGTCACTACTACATATTCATGCATGATCGGCTTTAAATTCATGCACTAGGACTAAACCTTTTCTTTTTAAAATCCCTCATGGTCTTTTCCTTCAATAAACCATGATAGAGCAATCCAATCTCATTACTCTTGTCTACTAATCCATTAAAGATAATATATTTGTTGATAAATCCCACTCTTTTCTGGACCAAAGAGTTTATAAGGTTTAGAATTTTCAACATACTTCTTGTTTGTTACATGCATGGCTTTCTACAACAACCAAAAACTCTAAGATATTTTAACTGGGGTTTCATAAGATTCCATTCTCATTCAAAAGTAATATTTCTCACCATATTTATCTCTTCCTTTGGTATATGGATTAAGATTGTTATAATTTCAACAATTAAAACCCTAACCACCATCTGAAATATATAGACACCCATTCTTAATTCTTGATAGATAGACCTTGTCTACAAATAATGACCTCACCATCAAATAGTCATGACAAATTTTATCTCCATGCCCTTGACTAGCCTTTTCTTCTATGCTACTAGTTCACTCCCTACAATCTCTGAATCCAAGTCCAACTCAAAGCCTTGTTCAGTTCCAGCTCAATTCAAGCTATGATTTTCCAAGGTGCTATTATTTGATTGTGCATTCATCATGTATGAACTCGAGCAATGCAAACTAAATTTCTTAAAATTTGTCAAAACCCAAAACAAACACGTGAGATTGACAACCTTTTTTGTTGCTTTTTTATGTGCAAATCCAAACTTGTTTTTCACTACCTTTTTCTTGTTTTTCTTAATCATTTTAGGCCTCTGACTTTAATAATTATTGACAGAAATAGGATCCCTAACCTTAAAATGACAAAAAAACTAAAACAAATTAGTTTTACTTCATTGTGAATACAAAAGATAAAAATCATTCATTCTTGATTGCCATCACACAATTAGAGTTGAAAATTGATTGTTGAAAGTTCCAAAGCAGTTGAATTGTTATTACTAAATATGTGCAAGAGCCCATTTGTCACCAAGAGAAGAATTTTTTTTGAGAAGAGGCAAACCTTTTTTCTTCTTTTTTCCATTTTTGTTTTATAGATGAACTCTCTTGTTTTGTTCTTATTCTTTTGTGAATCTATGCTTAAAATCAGTGATGCAAAACTTGCACGTATTCATGAGCTAAAACCGGCGGCAAGTAACTTGCCAAAAGACTCGTGTTTTAGATAAACTCGCTGTGATTTTTTCATTAAGTATCATCAAAAACTCACAATTTTTGCTGTGAAATCTGTCCAAAACTTGTTGAAATCAAATTTTTCTGCCAAACATTGAAAAGTTCACTAATTTCAAGAATTTTTGGGACGCAATTAAGGGCGATTGCAGCAATTTAGGGCATGGCAACAACTTCGAGCATTTTCGGGATATTTTTCATATTATTCGCCTTGAATCGTTATTTTATATGAATCCTCGTCACTCATCCCCAACATTTTTTTAATGGTTAAATTAATACTGACAGTTCGGAAACGAAAGTGTCCATTAAACGTGTTTAGACTTTTATAATTCAACATTTTTAAGGTTGACATATCTTACTCCAACATTACGCGATGAAATAAATTTGATTTTAATATTTTAGAGTGATGATAACATCCAAATCAAGACTTGTAGAGGATGAAAAAAGGTTCAAGAAAGAGGATGTTATTATTTGTGCAGACTCAATGTGTTCTCTAATTGTAGAGAAGGCATTTCATGAGTATTTTGCAAACTAATTATCTATAGTTTTCTAGTAGTTTAAATTTTTTATTTTTCATTTTTTCACAATCTCAAGATAGAGTATTATTTGTCAATACATATGTCAAAAATTTTAAATTGTATGTCTAGGAGAGTCAAGGATATTATTATTAAACTCAAATTTTGATTTATGTATGATGAAAATTAGTAATATGTTTTACAAATTAAGTATCTATGTGTATTTTTAAAGAATATTTTTAACAATTATGTATTTTCAAATGTTCGATAAAGTTGTCTATTTCTTGCTGATTTTTCACCAAGTCCTGAGTTTTTAAAAATTTTAGACCTGTCGAGTTATTGCCAAGCCTCAAAAACTATATCCTTATATTATGAACTAGGAACGAGGTTACTTAGTATAAGCTTGGTTTGCAGAATACATGATAACTTTAAGTAAAAATAATTTCTTTTAATGTCATTAGAACAACAATGTAATGAGCACACTTTAATGTTGTGAGTTGATAATTTTGGGTAATCTACTTTGGATTTGGGATGTAGGCTTTCTACAATTCCACGATGACTATAGACCTCTTAAGTATAAGAACCCTAATATTGGAACTATTATGTGAGTTAAGGGATAGATACTATGGTTGTGTTGGTCCAATGGACATAGTGTTGCCAACCTTCTTAAGTAGGATTTTAATCCTCACAAAAGTAGTCTCCAATATGCTCTCTCTAAAGTCTAAGTACTTAGAGATTATAAAGAAAGAAATTTAGATAGGAATTATGTCCCTATTGAATATGCATTCGCGACCATTCTTATGCATGCCATTACTATAATAAATTATTTGTTGATGACCATATTTCGTAATATGGGGCATTTAATATATATTGTATCGTAATCAACTAAAAAGAGATTATAGCTAGTAGTGGCATAAGACGTTTGTGTAATCATCACGATATTAGTCCATGGCTAAGAAGAGTCTTGGACCTTAACCTCTATCTTGAAATTAAATTGTCATATTGTGAAGAGTTTCTAGCAAGCATGACATTAAGTGAATTATCATTTAAGGTTACGATACGTATTTATTTATTTTGATCGATAATAGGTATTTATTTTATTAATAATTTGAAACAGATTATAGCTAAAAAGATGTTTGATAACCAGACCCCGCCAACAAACATCCTTCTAACTCTTAACCGAAACACCGGAAAGAGCCACCAGAAACCTCTTCCACCCATTACATCGTCCCACCATTAACCCAGCCTTCACATTTTTCTCAGTGGAGATTGAAAACAAAACGACATCTACACCAAAAGGAAGAATTCAAACACGTTGAAATTAATTTCTCCAGTCTTCTGCAATACAAAACATCAGCCTCCCTTCCACGATGTTCACCTTCCTATCTGCCAACCAGTCACTTCATTTCTTGCTTCATATCCATCCGCTCCCCACCACTCTTCCACCCCAACAAAAAAACCTTTCTCCAAAAAGTTTTCACCATCGCAATAAAGGCACCCACTTCACTTAAACTTCACACCTTCCTGACCTCCCTCTCTAAGCTCTTCCTCTATGCTCAGACCGCTTCCGCCTTGGGAATTGATGGGGCTGAGTAACGTCCCCTCGTCATTCTGTAGCTTCTTGTCGATATAGAACCAACTTCAAATTCTCCCAAGCAGCTAAGATTTCTAGTTTATAAGCGTCCTGGTCAACTCTCCTCCGCCATCTCACAAAGGGAATTAACCCTTCTTCTGTGGCCTCGTCCATATCCTCGATGCCTTCCGAGACATCATATCCAACACTCGGTACAAACCATTCTAGCAGGGACTCCATTTTCCTGAGCAAATCTTCCACAAAGAGCGATTTCATCACCCATTTAATCACTTCTATTTCTTCGTTTAGCTTGAGGCCCCACGCAAATAACATTGAAGCAATATCCACATTCATCCTACCTCTATGGGTTGCCCCCATGAAATGCTCACCCAATGTCTCCAGGACCGCTTCCACCACATCATCATGAGGATTTTTCAATACAAACTTCAGCCTGAAAGCTGACGCTGGTCCAAAAAAACCCTTTTTTTGGAGTTTCGTTGAAAAGCCATACATCGCTTCCATTTTCTTTTCTTTTTTTAAAAAATCCTGCACCACTCAAACACTCCTTCACCAATAATAGAAAGAACAAAGGTTGCAACTCTTTTTAAAATCCCCATCATTCATGCCAAAGCTGCCATTCTGCCAGTGTTGTCTTGCCCCTGTCACTACAATTACTTCACTCGCCGCCACTACCACCTAATTGGACCCAAGAGCTACAAAAATTATTACCCCAAAAAGATCACACAGTTTATTTAGCCTGGACACCTTGACAGAGACATATAAATGCCATCTGTGTGCTTCCCATCTAGCACCAAAGATCGGCTAAGAATTAATTCACTTGACACTTTTTTAACCGTTTGTACTAAGCAATACAACCAACACTCCTCATGGAAGGTGGCACAACCTTTGCCGACACCTAATGCCTCTGAACAACACCAAACTCCAAGAAAAAGGAATTAAACCCACTCATCTGTCAAGAACTCCTGGTAAAAATCTTCTACACGAACTTCCCCTATCACATCAAAGGATGTTGCCCACTTGGAAAGGCTATCCGCTTCCCCATTGCCAACATAACGAATGTGACTAACTTTAAACCTATCAAAGGATTCTAGCTCTTTTAAAATTGAGCGAATATAAGCCTGAAGGTGCCAAGCCACAACCCCACCATTTATGATTGCTTGGATGATTACCAAAGAGTCTCCCTCCAAGTGCAAATTTCTGACCCCCAATGATCTCGCTAGTCCAATAACCAATAAGGCCGCTTTTGCTTCAGCTACATTGTTAGTGCCATCCTCCAAATTTTTAGCCCAATAGCAATCAAATTTCCCCTGCACCTGAGGGCCTCGGGTTGCCTTTGGAAGCCCCATTAAAATTTGCTTTGTGCCACCCTTCAAGTGGCTTTTCCCACACAACCTCCTTCACTGAATTTTGCACCCCATTCAAAACCTCCTCCAATTGCCAAGGTTTTATCTTTAGCCCTAGCCACACACATTGGAACCTGCTATCCTCCACAGAAAGGGACACTTTTGAAGCTGAAGTTGTGAAGCCGCCTAATTCACAACTTCAGTGATTGCTTGATCAATTTTGCTTAGAATCCTATGCACTGAATCTTTTTTATCCTCGAAGATCCTTCTATTACGCTCCTTCCATTGTTCCTATATCACAAGAGACGAGATTGCCACCCAAACACTTGAGAAGAGAGAATTTCTAAAGGGGCTTGGCCAGCCCTCAAAGACACCCTTCAAAGAGTTTTGAAGAGGACCATGCCAACCAAGTTTCAGCCTCAGAGAATCCCAACAAGCAGAAGCTACTTTGCAATGGAGAAGCAAGTGATCTGTTGATTCTTCTGCCTCCTCACACATGACACACTTTACCGGACCAACCGACCCCAACCTTTTCCTCCTTTCACCAGAGAGGATTCCTCCCTTCACCGCCAACCAAGAAAAAGCTCCTACCTTGGGCAAACAATCCTTGCTCCAGCATAATCTTTTTGCCCAAAATATCTCACCCTCTAAAGAGTCCAGAAGCTGATACCCAATCTTAATCGAGTAATTACCATTCACTAAGCCACACCAAACCACCTTGTCATCAGTGTTAGTAGGTAAAACTTGTCTACCCCTAAAAATCTCCTTCATTTTTAGAATTTGAACATCTGAAAGCTCTGCAAAGGCAACTTCTTTCCACCCCCACTCCTGGCCAAAATAATTCCTTTTAAGCTCTAAGTAATTTCCAACTCTGTCACCCCACCTTTGAATAAAAAACTGCCTTAGCTCTTGCACTCCCTCCTCCTCCCTCAAAATTGGATACCCATTCCACGAATCATCCCAAAACTTGGCATTTAACCCATCCCCAAACCTTCCAGGTAAGATGATTAATAATTACCGACCTGCAAGAAACTATAAAGTTCCAAATAGTAGATCCCTTCGTAGGATTCCTAATAGTGAAAATTCGATTATCAGCTGTAGAATCCAAATATTTTTCTTTCAGGATTTTAACCCACAGGAGGTCAGGGTTTGTATAGATACTCCACACCAACTTGGCACCCAGAGCTTCATTCATCAAATGCCAGTCTCTCAGACCAACCCCCCCTTTTGCTTTGGCTCTACAAATTTTCTCCCATGCTAACAATGGGATTTTATCTTGTTCATTTGCTCCATTCCAGAAGAACTTCCACATCTGCTGCCCAATTGGCTTCACCACCTTCTTTGCGATTTTCAAACACATCATAGAGAATAATGGAATGGCCGAAATCACACTTTTTAACATGAGAATACAGCCAACAACCGTTAGCCATTTACTTTTCCAACCATCCATCCTGCTTAAGCAGCTATCCACCAAGTCTTTCCAAATACATGCTTTATTGGCCCCCCCAAAAAGGGGTATGCCTAAAAACTTACTCGGAAGTGATCCTGCACGCATCCCTAAAATCCTACAAATTTCAAGTTGTTTTGAAATGGGAACATGAAAGAAAAAAATCTCTGACTTCCGCTAATTGATGCATTGACCAGAAGCCCTCCCATACTCATCTAGAGACTCTTTCATAACCCGACCTTCTCTATAGGTTGCTTCCCCCAACAGAAAAGTGTCATCAGCAAATTGAAGATGTGAGATCAAATCAACCCCTTCTACAACTGCAATACCTTTCCAAATCCCACTACACCTTTTCTTGACAACCAACCTCCCTAAAGATTCAGCCAAGATGATAAAAAGGAAGGGAGAAATGGGACCTCCTTGCCTGATCCCCTTGCTAGATTCAAAAAATCCTTGAGGATTGCCATTTAACAACATAGAGAAATGAGGGGTGCTAATGCAACTCCGAATCCAGGCTACCCACTCTTTGCTAAAACCAAACTTCTCAAGAACCTTCAAGAGGAAACCCTTGTTGACTTCGTCATAAGCCCTTTTAATATCAAGTTTCACCATCATCTTCTCCAGTTTTTCCATTCTTATCGAATGGATGGCCTCATGAACAACTATCACACCTTCGAAAATAGACCTATTTGGAGAGAAACCACTCTATTCCACAGAGATCACCGAAGGTAGGACTTTTTTCAACCTGTTAGCAATCACTTTGGAAATAACCTTGTAAATCATGTTGCATAAGGAAATTGGTCGATAGTCCTCAAAAGAATTCACCTCTGATCTTTTAGGGACCAAGGCAATGAAAGTATTGTTCAAATGCTTCAAAACAAAGCCATTACTTTTGGATTCTTCAACCACTTCCCAGATATCCTGAGCAAAAATATCCCAAAATTTTTGGAAGAAAAAGGCTAGGAAGCCATCCGGCCTTGGAGCCTTATCTCCCCCTAGCTCGAACATAACCTTTTTCACTTCTTTTAAAGAGACTTTTTCCATCAACATAACATTTTGAGCCTCCAAAACCACACTAGGAATGTTGTCCAAGATCTTCCAAGCTAGATTTTCCCCATCGCTGTTCCCCTTACATAAACTTGAGAAAAAATTAACTGCTTCCTTGTTTATCTGATCACTTTCAAACAAAACATTCCCAGCCATATCCTTGATTGAGAAAAATTTGTTGCTTGCTTTGCGAACTTTCACTGAATTGTGAAAGAACTTTGTATTTTTGTCCCCCTCTTTTAACCAACACTCCCTTGATTTCTACTTCCAATAAACTTCCTCACGAGCTAAGATTTCTGAATATTTTTTGTTTAAAAACTTTTCTAGCTCAAAATCCTCTTCAAACATCCCCCTCTCAATGACTTTTGAATGAAGAGCCTTTAACTCTCCTTCCAATCTTAGCTTCTCAACAAAAATGTTCTTAAAAGACTCCCTATTCCACCTCTTTAGTTGCTCTTTGAGAAATTGTAGATTCTTAAAAAAGATATAGGCTTTATTTCCATACCTTTCAGGGGCACTTCTCCACCACCCAGCCACTAACTCCTTAAAACCTTTTGCCCGCAACCACATTGCCTCAAACTTGAAGGGACATCTAATCGGGGTAACCTCCTCTTGGATTCTCAGCCCTATCAGATAATGATCCGATCCAGTTATAGGAGTTATCTTTGCTTCACACAACCACTTTTGAGCCGCCCAATCCCCAGCTAGGAAGAAACGATCTAGCTTCTCAGCAATATTCAAGAAACCACCTCTCCTATTCGTCCAGGTGAACTCACCATTTTTGAATGGAAGTTCAAAAAGACCATTCTTTACAAAAAAGGCACTAAAGTCCCTTTGACTTTGGCTAGCCCAGGAAACACCACCAAGCTTATCAGATGGTTTCAAGATAGCATTAAAATCACCACTTAAGAGAAACAAACTGCCAAGTTCACTATCTAGAACATAAGATAGCTCCTGCCAAAGCTAATTCTTCTAGATTGAGCCTGTAGGACCATAAATATTAAGAATAAAAAAGCTTGTTCGCAACTGCTTTGATTCCACACACACCCATTGCCAATACCTTTCTTGCCTCACAACTCTAACATTTACAAGAGCTTCATCCCAAAGGATGCCAAGACCCCCTGAAGCACCCACAACTCCCAAGAAACAACATTTCCATCTACCAAAATGCTTGAAAAAGATGTCAAAATCCTATTCCTTGACTTTAGTTTCTTGTAGTAAAACTAAGCCCGACCTTGTTTGATCAAAACAACACTTGATCAAATGGATTTTGTCAGGGGCATTGCAACCCCTGACGTTCCACGAAAGGATTTTCATGGCTGCCGGGAAAAGGCATAGCCTTTTCCAGATCTCAATTTGCTCTGGCCAAAAACATTCCCAGCCATTTCAAGGCACATCTTATTGGTTTTGGAACCACGCCTTCTCTTCTCACCTACTTTTACCTTATTGGTTTGAGTTGAAGATTGCTCAATGGTTCTCTTTTCCACTATACCAATTTGATCATTAAGACCCAACAAATCTTCACCTCCAAGCTCCACATCTGATTCTAATTCAGAGTCTGAGCCTTCCAAAGACCCTCCACTATCTTTAACACCCTCAAAGGCACTATCAAGATTATGAATAGGAGATATCAGGATATCCTTAAAAACTACATCCTCAAAACCATCAGGATTGTAAACCATATCCAGATTTGGATCCTCCACCAACCCTTGCATACCAACTCTTGAAGTCTTATGGGGACAAACATCATTAGGTTTTTCTTCACGACCATTTCTAATAGCCTTAGAGGTATCCATTTGGGGAGGAGATTATGGATTCTCTTGGATTGGATGCTTCTTAGCTGCACATCCATCTACACAAACACCCGAGCTCCTACCTATCTCTTCCCCAAAGAGGGAAGAAGTTGTTTTTTCAAACTCAACTACATCACTATTTTTACCACTAGGCAAAACCACCATGATCCCTTTTTGGGTAGCCAGGTTCAACTCTTGTTCACCACATTCACTAACCCTCATAGCATCACTAGATACCAAAACCTCATTAACCACCCTTTGAGATTTCATCTCATACTCATCTTCATGAAGATAATCAATTTCCTGTTTCCTAACACCACCCCAAGAGAAATTTTCCATAAAACCCTCATGACTAGCATCTTTCCAAAAAAACTCTAGAGAACCCCAATCTTTGGATGACCTCCATTATTCATTGGTGATAGCCTCTATGAGGGAAACCACTTCCTTCGTGGAAATATTTTGGGCAGCACCTTTCCCTTTCGACACCTGATGGCATTGGTCTTCAAGATGATCTTCTCCTAAACAACTCACACATGAAATCTTATGATCTTCCACCTCTAGTTTCGGTAAAGGATGTACATAATGTCTTAGAATGCATATCCTAGGGAACATGCTGCAATCCGATTTCTCTACCACCACCTCCGACTTCACAAAAACACCCAGCTTGTTACCAATATTTCTTAGGGTTTCCTGATCCCAATATTCTTGGGGGAGGTTTTTCAAGCTAATCCAAATAGGAATTTCCTCAGTCTTTTCTGTATTAGGATCAAAATTTAGGGTCCATTCTAGAATAAACAAACCCCTTCCTTCCATCATGAAAGGACCACTGTTTAAGATCCATTCTTTACCTTGAGCTGTTTGGAAAACAATAAGATAAAAACCATTCTCTAGGGTTTTTATATCACATCATTTGCCCCAGTTTTCATCACACCACACCTTGACTTTAGTGAAGGTCGAACATTGCTCACCCCGCCGCATAAAAAGGCGCGGGCTTTAAAGACACTCACATAGTCATTCCATTTATTATTGTCAACCAGAAGGGTAACCATAGTAGTGTGGAGAAAGTTTTTAAGTACCTGACTTGACTCGCCCTTCTCTAAATGATTCTTTGGATGCCAGAACTTCTTTTCCAACTGTTTGAAGTCCACTTTCCCTTTTGAGTATGTTGAACAAAACCTTCTCTCATTTTCCACTTCCTACTCATTCAAGCGAAAACCCGCTCCTGTGACCCCATTTCTACCTTTCTGGTTAGTCGGAGCCTGCCAAGCCTTAAAGGTGCCCTTTTGTCTACCTTCATGAATGTTTCTCCCTCTCCTCCTGTTGAAAGGCCGCCGAGCTTGCCTTCCATCATACTAAAAGCCATGGTGCCTACGGCAACTCGTCTGACTGTTTCATTTTATGAGGAGAGAGAAGAATTTAAGAGAGAGAAGGTGCCAGAAAGGAATGAAAATTCCAGCAGAGATGGCTCCACAGTGCTTGGTCTTGTGGAGGTGTTGAACAAAAATGCAATCAGAGATCCATAGACTTTACAATGGTCCACCATGAAACAAAAGCACAACGATGCCATTATTTTAGAAACAATATCAATGCCAAATAACTATTACTCATCCTTCCTAGGCTTGATATCAATGTGGCTTTTAATTTAGTAACACTATGGGGTTTTAGATAGTTGTACTATTGAAAATCTTAGATGTGGAGTTATATTGAGAAGATTTCAAGCTACAAATGATGTGACCATTAGGAAATAGACGTAGGTGGAGTTTGATCTAGGATCTCAATGTCTTTGAAGGGGAGTGTTATAGTACAAGTTACTAAATTGTGAACTTAGTGTTATTAATTGAGGGAAAAAATTAACGAAACCTTGATTATGTTAAGAAAAGGTGTGTTGTCCACCTTGCATAATGTTATAATGTAATATTTATTTATTTATTATGTGGTGGACCTAAGGAATCTAGGGATGTGTGCATCACATGGGTTAGCATTCTTGGGGCCACTCTAAAGTTGTATGTAAACATTGGATTAAATATTTAATGTGCAGTTGCCCATGGGAAAAATATTTAATTTTTGGAAAACTTAGTACCAAATTAAATGTGGGGGTTAATGGTTTTGCAAGCTCATAGCATTAGTCACATAGTTTTATGTAATACCACTTGGTGGTTTTGTGTGAGTTTGTTTCTATTAAAGCAAACACATGGGTAGTTGTCTAAGGTTGGCTAAATTGGCTTGTTAGCTCTTGTTAGCATTTGTGAGGGTTGAAGCATAGCATGGGATGTGTAGTTACATGCTTGTTCACATGGAGTGCTTGTAGAGGGCTTGATGTTTCAAAGGTATTCATGGAGGACTTTGAAGATGTCTTGTAATGTTTATTGCTAAATAATACATGAGTGATGGATGCTTTTGGAGGCTAGGTTTTTCCCTCTTGAGGGTTTTCCCAAGGTATCTTATGTCATCTTTGATGGTATGTTGTCTATTTTTTTGCATATAGATTCTGAATACTTGTTTGCGTAGATTTCTCTATTTGGGCTATGTGGAAATCATCTTGGGTGGATGAATATTTCCTTTCAGATTATGGGAACCTATGTATATGCATCTTTTGAAAGGCCTTGTCAAGAGAACTACATGTGATTTTGATCCCATTTGGAAGCTGGTATGTAGGTAATCCTTGGGCAAAGGATGGCCCTATGACCTCAAGTCCACAAGGGGAGGGTGAAGGGGGATAACTCCAAGGTTAGGGTTGTTCCTAACTTGTTTGGCCTTCCCTCTTTAGTAGGCTTTTGTCTAAGGCTGAAACTAGTACTAGATGATGCTGAAATAAGTGAGGAAACTAGATAACTAGTATCTAATAATGATGTAAAATTTAGCTAACAAAATCTAATGGTGAACGGGTGTTCTCATTTGGTAGGGATGGTTTTCCCGCCTTTCGTAGATTTGCAGAGCTTAGGATTGAGTTTGTAATGGTGGCCTTTGCCAATTACAAGGGTAAGTGTTATTAATAAGGTATGGCATTTTATTTAGTATTATATCTATGGAGTAATCATGTATGTTAAATAATGTGTTTCCAAATAATAAGTAATTGAAGTAAATGGACTTTGAATTCCTTATGAGATTGCATGGGTTTATGTATGTGTTTGGATTGTTAGAGTAATAATTTATTAGCTAATAATTAATTAATCTTTAATTGATTACTATGTGAATTTCACATTATGCATTCAAACTAAACTTAGGAGTGTTTTTTTTATGAGTTTGGGTTATTATTAGATTATTATGCCTCATCACATGCGATATTGACACTTGTCATGGTCTAAGTTCTTTCTTTTTAAGGGAATAGCAAATCATTATTTGCAACTCTCATGCGTGGAAGGTGTTCTCCTTTGCTATTTACTTTGTGTGTGTTTTTGACAAATCTAACATGGATAGGGATCATCTTCAAGGATTCAATGTGATACTTATGTGTTGGAAAAAAAATTATCCTCTGACCTATAAGATAATTGAATAGTTTATGAAATCCCTGCTAAGTAGTGTACCCAAATTAATTAGCCGTGATAAAAACCCTCCCATAATGTGTTTTCATCTATGTCCTGGTGCTTTCTAATGTCACAATGCTAAGCCAAGACAGATACAAGGCTAACTTTTAAGGCTACACATGACGAATGGAGTAAGGACCCTACGAGGGCACAAGTAAGATGTATACCACTAGGATGTAGACTAGTCCTCTCCATCCAAGGTGATAAGCTTATCAATGCTCCATCTTGACAATAGTTAGGAAGCATGCTCTACCTGTAGACTACTTAATCATATCTCATTGATAGCAAGATGGTTTTGCCAATGGCATGCAAGTCTTAGGGCCAATAGCATGCAAGTCAAGGATGCTACGTGTTACTCTAGCAGCCCGGATGATTTCCACTAGTGACATGCAAGCCTTAGGACCAATAGCATGCAAGTGATGGTGCCCAATGCTACGCTAGAGGTCTGGTTGGTTTCCACCAGTGGCATGTAGGCCTTAAGGCCAAGGGAATTCAAGCAATGGCTACCAAGATATACTCGTTTAAGAGTTCAGCATAGGCATTGGTGTATCAAGGGAATTTCTGTGTGTTGTGTTTTGTTTAACTTACACACTTACGCTTTACCCGATGATGATCCCAAGTAGTATGGGATGCTTGTCATCATCATGGTTGGTGCAGAAGACCAAGGAAAAGGACATGACCAAGTTGAACCAACAATGTAGTACATAATGCACCAATATTCCATTTCTATTTGGGATGCACTTAGTGTAGGTGTTAGTCACTCATTGTGTGCATGTTAATCACTTTAAGTGTACTTCTATAAATGGCCTAAGATTTGAGCACATTGTTATATTGGTGCCCTTGCTAGCGACGACATCAAGTAGTATGGTATGTTTGATTGTTGTCACAGTGGGCTTATATGATTGTGAATTAGGTAGTGGGTTGCATCCCTTCCCACTTTAACAATTGTTCTTTATATGAACAGATGATCTAATGTGTGGATTGTCACACTGGATATATGTGATGTGATGTGCATATGAGCCAATCACTATAGTACTTGTGATATGCATATGAGCCAATTGCTATACTACATGTGCTGTGTATGAGCTAGTCACCTTGTGTATATGTGATGTATGCTCAAGACAGTCACTGTGAATGATCTTGGGATTATGGTATGATATGACCCCTATGTATTTGTGTATGTACACTAATGATTGTTAATGTTGGTATGAAACCAACACTTGATGACAAATTATTATCATTCTATTATAATTGGCTAAGTTGATAGCTTATGCTTAAAGAATAGTCATAGTTTAAAGGTGAGAACAAAGATTTCAGACAAGAGGAGAAAATGAACTCTCTCTAGCATTGGTGGGCAACGTACAAAGCCTTTGATTTCGCAAAGGGGATACATAGGCAAGGTCCTCACAAATGAACCCTCGAGGTTTCAATTTGGGTTTAACTCTGTTTTGCTATTTAAATCATGTTAAGGGTCTAAATGAACTAAAAGCATTGCTATATTATCCTTTACAAAAGGGATATGAGTGCAAGTTAGGGATTTGTGAGTTCTTTGCAATAAGTGTATTTATTTGCTATGTATAGAGTGTGGCATAACCACCCTATTTACGGATTAGATGCTTAACTTCATGAGAAGGCACACCAATGGTAAGGAGCTCGTGAATGCAAGTACCACACAATTTATGACTAAATTCAACTTGCAGAGCACTTATGGTTTTCTAAAACCTTTAAAGGAGTTGTTAGTGAGCCAACAATGGATGGAATCTTCTTACTTCAAGAAAATGGATGAAGAAAGGGTTGTTAAAACAATTATAATCATGTCTTCACAAAGACCACTAGTAAGATCATCAAGGTAACTTTAAACTTCTTTTTAAATTTTAAATTGCAAATTTTAAGTTCACTTTTTCTAAAACCTAATTATTAGATATCAATCAAATAGTTTAAGTTTTATTTTACATTGCAACATTTATTTGTTTGAAGGTGTCAAAGCCTTTAGCTAAGGTTTTAGACTTGGTTGATGGGGAGCAAAACC
The DNA here is from genome assembly GCA_007258455.2 of Sequoia sempervirens. NCBI lineage: Eukaryota > Viridiplantae > Streptophyta > Pinopsida > Cupressales > Cupressaceae > Sequoia > Sequoia sempervirens. Next base: position 21,603 of record VDFB02189939.1, read on the forward strand.
CAATTGGATACTTACACAAAGCCATGGACAAGGCCAATAAAGCCATCCAAAACTATTACAAGGGAGACAAGAAAATTCACGCCCATGTTAAATATTCTTGATTGGAGGTGAAATAATCAATTCCACCAACCCATTCATGCACTCACGTACTACCTCAACTCCAAAGTTTTCTACATATAGGTCTTCAAGGTTAATGGGGAGGGGTTATGGGCCACACAACATGTATTGAGAGGATAACACTTGAGGAAGATGGCAAAGATCAATTTTTTGGAGAGTCCAAAGATACAAGCATGAAAAGGGGTCTCTTCTCTTTGCCACTAGCTATCTAAGGGAGAACCCCCCAAGCACTAGGTAACAAAAAATAGTCTTCATTTCACTTCAAATTTTTAAAGTGTGCAATTATTGTTTACCCTTTTTGCAGATGTTTGGTGGGCAGATTGAGGTACAAAAACCCAAAATTTTCAAAAGTTAGCACTCTAAATTTTGTCCCAACCTTGTAGTGCTTCTGAATATGAGCAGAATTGGAGATTATTTAATAACATTCGTACGAAGAAACACAAGTTGACACAAAAGTGCCTCAATGAGCTCATTTTTATGTAATAGATATTTATTCTTAGTTATAATCTAAAATGTACAATAAGTTGTAAACAATCCTTGATAAGAAGAAAAGAAAGCTTTGCTAATTTCAGAAGGATCAGAAAATATAGCACCACATGAATCTATATCTGAAAAATTTTCCCACATGCCTAGACTTCAGAAATTTTTAAAAGTGCCAACTACCTTTACCCCCCCACTTTAACCAAATGATACTCAACCTAAGCCTAGCCACTTGAACTACATGGTTATGTTGAACTCTGAATCCATGTTTAGCTCTCATAAGTTGTTCCCCGTGTAAGTAAATTTTAGTGTCGGTTTGGAAGACTCAAAGACAATTAGCTCCTCTTGAAGCTTTCTAGCAAACCTTTATCCAAGCCTTGTTTGTACCATACACTTCATTAAATGTCATAGGGTAACTACAAATTTTTAGCAAAACCAAGTGATTTAAGTACACGAGTTAGCAACCTTGTAAGATTCCACAAAGTTTACAAACCACCCACGTATTATTTATCCTATAAATCAAAGGCATTCAATTTTAGAGTCCTGTCTATTCAAAAGCAAACTAAGGGGATGAGGAGATTAGTTCAAAAATCAACTGAATTGAATGAATTCAGACAGACATATGCCTTGACCACATTGTCTTGAATCTTGATCAACTAGAGGAATAACGAAATGAAACCTTATCAATTAGAGCCCATCTGGTCTGAAATACCCTCCTCTTTTTATATTTTTTATTGTTACAAGTGAACAAAATGTCTTTACTAACATTTTTGCCGTTTAAAGAGAAAAATCCAAACATTTTCTACATTTTAGACCAGAACAGTTACTCATTACCTTTTTCAGTCTAATTCAAATCCTCCAATTTTATCTCCTCTAGACTCTACAATACTAAATTTTCGTTGAAGAATTTACGGAGCTTTCAATAGATGCAGACAGCCCAATTCCACAGCTCAATTCAGTCCATATTTAGAGCATAAAAATGACAAACCTGCCAAGCTCAAAACCTTGTTGAGTATAAATAACTGAAGCAAACCTGTCACAGGAAGAACAACCTAACTGGTGAGAAATTATCTTGGTTGACTAATCTCTCTCTCTCTTCTAGATCAACGAGTCTATATGTTTTGAACCTTTCGCTATGCTTGTCTTTTCCTTTGGCACATGCATGTCATATCTAAATTTTGAAAGGCGGTGCAATGACAAAAGCGGAGATTTGTATTAAGAAAAGGTAGCCAAAACTAGATAAAGTAGAACTACAGAAAATCCCTTATTTCATGTTAGATCATAACAAGGAATTTAAAGACTAGAGTACCCCAAGGAATGGCAAAACAGTACAGGCAGTCAAGATGTTAACTGCCAAAAGCAGTCCTTGGAGATATCTTAAGACTTAGATAATATCAGGACATCATTTGTAAAGGCTCAGAGATTGGAGAAGGCATCATTGTACTGAATCTCATTTCTAAGTTCAAAAAGAAGGAAATAAAAATATCAATCAGGGAAAAGATCAGATGAAAAATGAAAAATTCCCAGAAAAGATAAATTTGAGTTCATCAGAGTCTTTAACTTTACCATGCATGTAATTGCCTTCTCAAATATATACTTCCAACACACTGTACCAATAAGCAGAGTGCCCTATGTATTTTGAAACCAATCTATTTTCAGCTAAGTTACCGATTCGTTTTTGGATTCCGGTACAGGTACGAGAATCCGGTATGGGCTTGGGTCAAAAAAAAATTTGGGGTTGGGTACATTTTGGGTACAGCAATACAAAAAACATATAAAAATCAGAAATATATACATATTTGCAGCAGTAATTAAGTTCAGAATACACCACCATATTAATAGTATAATAACATAGCAAAAATACATCACCACTTTTCATAGTCAAATATAATAATATTAAAATATTAGTGATACTCGAATGCCATGATATAAAATTATAAATTAAAGTTCAAACATAAAAATGTCAGGTGTGTACAATCAGCTATTATTGAAAATTGATCTTTGAACTACAAACTGTGGTATATTAGTTGTTTTCATGAGCAATGTCCTGCGTAATGTGGCCTGAAGTCTAGGAAATTCATATCTATTGAAGCTAACTCGATTCGCTACTGGACTAGTCAAGGTGATCCTCGGATAAATCCACAGCTGGAGAATCGAATCCAAGGCTAATCCATTGGGCCTAGCTTTCGCATCTTTGCCCCAAATTTGTATTGTAATCAATCCGGAATTGCAAATTCGGTACAAATCATACTCGATCTGCAGGCTAGGAGTGGGTAAATCGGTAACTTAGATTTTCAAGAAAAGCAAAGTGCCATTTTGATACCAATAAGCAGAGTGCCCTATGTACTTGAAACCACCTATTTTCTATAGAAGCAAAAGAGCCATTTTGATATTCAACTACATTGCCCCAATCATTAGTGGTTCTCTTTGCCATTTATTTTCATTTGTAAAGCCTGCCTCAGTTCCGAATCATTTAGAAATTTTCAAAAAGTATAATATTCCTCAATTAAATATAATCAAGGAAACCCGGGGACGCGTCCCCTGGGTATTTGCCCCCCGTCCCCGTCCCGGTGCCGTTTCGGGGACAGGAAACGCGCAGGGGACGGCTGACAGCCGTCCCCCAGAAGTCCCCGAATTTTGGGGACGTCCCCGATTGAAGGAAACGTCCCCGAGTGGACAGGGGACTGCCAGGCCGTCCCCTGGACGGATAGGGGACGCCTAGCCGTCCCTCGACCGTCCCGGGGACGGCCGGCCGTCCCCTATCGCACAGCAGCAAAAAAGACATAAAAATAAAGTGTTTTTTTAAATTTTTTTGTTTTTAAAACATTGCTTTGTGGGCCCCACGCCTTCCCAACCCTAATATGGCCACTTAAAACATTTTTTTACCTTCATTTGATCTCATTTTAACTTGCCAAGATAAAATTGCAGCCAAGAGCAAAAGTGAGAAGATAAAGAGAAGGGTTTGAAGGAGTTGTTGGAGAAGAAAAACCAGCATTTAGGAGGAAGAAAGGAGAGCATTAAGCAAGCAACCAACAAAAAAAGTGAAAGAGGTAAGTTAATCTCTCATTATCTTTCATTTTTTTTCATTTTTTTCTAAGTTAAAATGATAAAATGTATGATTTTTTGTTTTTTTTTTTAATTTTCAGTTTGCAAAAACCAAAAGAAAACAAAATGAGCAACAATAGTGAAGATAGTGGGGATGTTGAGAGGGGGGAAGAAAACCAATCAATTCATATGGGGCAGCCTCAAACAAACCCATTTGATATCCCTTCTGAAGACTTGAAAAAATATGCAAAAGGCCCTTTTAATTCTAAAAAACCTCTTCTTCAACTAGCATCACGTATAGACAAAGACAAAGGGAAAAACACTGGGGGTAGTAGATTGTGGCTATGTCACATTTGCAAAGAAAAATATAATGGGAGCTATACAAGAGTCTATTCTCATCTATTGGGTTTTGGAGGCCATGGGGTCAAGGGTTGTAAAGATATAAAAGATTTTGAGAGGATGGAGTGTTATAGATTGCACTTGGAGGCCGGAGGAAGGCCTATGGATCAGCTTATGCAAACTCAATCTGCACATTCAACCTCACCTATGCCCTCTATGCTTGGTAGTCCTAGTGTTGGTAGTGGTAGTAGTGGTGCGGGTGATGTTCATATTTCCACAAGAGGGAAGAGGAAGGCTGCTACTTCTAGTGAGCAGCAAAATACAGTTGAAAAAATGTTCAATGTGCAAGCACGAGATGTGGCAGATTCTTCCATTGCCAAATTTTTCTATGCCCATGCTATCCCATTCCATGTAGCACGTTCTCCCTACTTCAAACAAATGTTTAGAGATGTGGCAAATGTTGGTACCTCATACATTCCCCCTGGAGAACATAAATTACGTACTACACTCCTTGAAAAAGAATATTCTAAGGTGAGTGTGGTGATGGAGGACATGAGACAGTGTTGGATTAGAACAGGTTGCTCTATTATCATGGATGGGTGGACCGATATTAGACAACGGCCACATTATAAACATCATAGTCACATGTTCAGCTGGTCCATATTTCCTTAGAGCCATTGATTGTTCTGGAAAGTGCAAGGATGCAGAATTCCAATTTAATATTTTGAAAGAGGCTATAGAGGAGGTTGGGGCAACCAATGTTGTGCAGGTGGTTACTGATTCAGCACGTGTGTGCAGATTAGCAGGTTTGATGGTTGAGAGTGCTTACAAGCACATCTTTTGGACTCCTTGTTGTGTTCATGCGTTGAACAACGCATTGAAAGACATAGGGAAGATGGATTGGGTGCACCAGGTGGTTGTAGATGCTAGAGACATTCAGATGTTTATTTGCAACCATCACACCTCACTTGCCCTCTTTAGGACATTTTCAAGGAAGGAATTTCTCAAGCCTGTAGCAACAAGGTATGCCAGCTACTTTATTTTGTTAGAGAGGATGCTTGAGGTACAGGAGGCTCTACAGTTGATGATGGTTAATTCAGAGTGGAATAGATGGGCTATGGCAAGCACTGCAGAAGGGAGAAGCATCAAACAAAAAATTCTTGATGATAATTGGTGGTCCAATGTGAGGTAAAAAAATTAATTAATAATTTGTTAATTGTTATTGATTGCTGATTTTATAAAAATATATATATATGATTTTATTATTAATATTTTTTTATTTTCTAAGTTCTAACTTGTCTTTTTTCAAATTTTTGTTTGCAGATTTGTTTGCTCCATCATTTCACCTATTGTGGATGTCATTAGATATGCTGATACAGACTCTCCAAGTCTTGGAGAGATTTATGAAACTTTTGACTCCATGCTTGGAAAAATGAAGAAAGCAATTTCTGATAAGGATCCTAATTCGGGATTATATGAGCAAAAAATTAGGCCCATTGTGACAAGGCGGTGGAACACTATGAACACCCCGCTTCATATGGCAGCCTTTGCTCTTAATCCCAAATGGTATGTACCTAGACCTGGTAGGATGCCTCCTTGTGATGATGATGAGGTGAAAGAAGGGTTTATGAAGGCCCTTGCAAAAATATATTCAATTGAGGAGGCCAGTCTAGTTCGTACACAGTTCACTGATTTTGTTAATCTCCGTGGTCCAACATTCGGCAAACCAGAGGCCAGGGTAGATAGAACTACAGTAGCTCAAAGGGATCCTATTGGATGGTGGTCATGGCATGGGAAGGATGCACCACAATTGAGGACGCTTGCTGTTCGCCTCCTTTCACAGGTAATACTTTAGATTATCATTAACATAATTTGATTTAGATGAGTGATAGTGTTGAAGTTTGAACATTTATATAATCATAATTTAAATTGAATGTCCTAATTAGTAAATTTAAATTACTAATTTAGTTTTTAAATTTTGTCTCCTCTCACAGGTTGCTAGTTCCTCTGCTGCAGAGAGGAATTGGTCAACATACGGCTTTATTCACTCTATCAAGAGGAATAGGCTGACCTCTAGACGGGCAGAAAAATTAGTGGCTGTGCATAGTGCTTTGCGACTCCAGGATCGTCAGACTCCTGAGTATAGACAGACTCCAGCATTACGATGGGATGTTGATCCAGAGGATGTCACACAAATTGATGAGGAGGAGAGACAGGAGGGATTGGTTGGAGTTCCATTAGATGAGCTAACCCCTCACAGTGACAGTGACTCAGACTATGAGTCTGATTTTGATGCAGTGTTGGCAGATGCCGAGTAGTGGCAATCATCATACTTTCTATTTCTATGTTTTGCCTTTGGACACTTGTGACTTTGTCATTTTGACATTTGTAGTACAAACTTGTAGCCTTTTGGGCATTTTATTATTTTATATCATATGCACATTGACTATTTGACATGAATTTGAATTATGGTCCATGAATGCAATTAGGTAGCTGTAGTATTAATTTGTTTGATAATTCGATTCTATGATGCATATGTCAATATGATTGGTGATTGTTATGATTATCATTACTCATATGAATATCTTAAATTTGAAATTTCCCTATATTTTTAAAATTTACCTCTCTCTCCCTATATATATATATATATACTATACAGCCGTCCCCCCATCCCCTAAAATCCCCTCAAAAAATTACCGTCCCCGAAACGCGTCCCGTCGTCCCGGAAACTTGGTGGAACATAGAATATAATCATACGCATGCTATATTAACCTTGAAATCTGAACCAACCAAAGGAATCTTATCAGTTTTACAAAAAATGACAAAATGGATCAATAATTAATATATAACTCAATTGCACCTTATTTGGAAACCTTTTAGCAACTAACCTTTGTTCCAAAAGGGCCACGAGGAGGCTCTAATTCAAAAAGTTGCTTTCCCTGTATAACAGGTCAAAAATTTCCACAACCATTATATCTCGATTTAAATGATGGTAATTAAGAATCTCCAAATTTTACATTTTTTTAAGAAAAAAACCTGGAGTTCAAATTCAATTTCTTCACGCTCAAGACCAGTTGCTATAGGCATAACATCTTCCACTGTTTTCTCCTTCTTCAGAGATTTATCTACAACATTTCATTTTAGATAATGTTAGTAATGCATGAACAAAGCACCATTTGGTGTAGAACGATAAGACTTAAGTAGCTAACAATTGCTTCAAGATTAAATCAATTTTTCCAACAAGTCAAGTGATCATGAGATAATAAGTGTGTAATACAAAAAACATCTGACATAGAAAAGGAACCTTAAAGCAGAATAGAAACATAAATCCAGTCACTGAACAAACAAATAATTGCTTGACTCATCCTAGTTTTTAGTGTAATATTGTAGTGCCCCATTGGATGGTATCCCCCAGTCTATATAGTTTGTACATACAAAACTATATTATGACATTTGTCTTAGTAATAGTACATGCGAATTATATAAACATTTTGAAAGAATGTTACTCAGTTTTCATTCTTTGTACATTGTCATGCATTACCAAAGAGTTAAACCATCTTAAATACTGATATTATCAAACCCCTATGATTTTAAATATTCTGCTTGGCATAGAACATTTATCTAGTCACAAAATATTGTATAGTTGATCACTGATCTAGAAGTCTTAATAATGGTGTTTTAAAACAATGATTGATATTGAGACTGATTAATCACCAACAGCACATTAATGAATTCTA
>VDFB02189940.1:0-24520 GCA_007258455.2 Sequoia sempervirens
TCATTTGATCCTATGAAGATCGTGTTAGGCCCTTCTACAATAACCTCTTTTGTTTTTTGTTATCTCAGAGTGGTTTTCCTGTGGTGGTGAATTTTCACTTGATGGAAAAAATTGTCAAATGCAAGTAGTGCAAAGTTACAAAGTGGTGCAACTTTTGTTCTGCACCTTGTGTGACCAAACAACTTGTTCCAACGCATCCAAATAGGTAATTTTTATGCTAGGAATTTTCCTTTTTTGCACCCAAACACGGAGAATCGCTTTGAGCTATGTTCAACCAGATTAATCCCTTAAGAGTCCAAAGTGCAAAATGGTTGGAAACTTCAGTATGTTGTTACTTAGAAACTGTAATGCTTAGAAACTTCTTGTCTAATCCTATCATATTGTGTTGGGCCCCTTTACAATAACCTCTCTCGGTTTGTGCTATCTCAAAGGAATTTTCTCGTGGTGGTGAATTTTCACCTGGGGAAAAAGTTGTCAATTTCAAGTAGTTGAAAGTTGCAAAGTGTTGCAACTTTCGTTATGCAACTTGTGTGACGAAACAGATTGTTCCAACGCATCTAGATGGGTACATTTACGCTAGTGATAGTTTTTCTTTCACACCCAAACACGTGGAATCACTCCGAGCTATGTTGTAGGCTTGATGTAGGAGTCCAAAGTGCAAAGGAAAGCCTTTGTGGGCTATTCTCAAAAATTGTGATGCCACAGACTCCTACCCATTTTGAGCCCTCACAGGATCATGTTGGGCCCCTCTATAATAACCTCTCTTAATTTTTTGTTATCTGAGTCATTTCTTGTAATTGTCAATTTTTCCTTGATGGAAAAGAGTGTCAAATGCAATGATGTAAAGGATTGCAAAGTGGTGCAACTTCACGTTTCACCAGTCACATTGACCAATGAAGCTCAACACGTCTCAATAGGTACATTTACACTAGGCATGGTCCTCTTTCACACCCAAACACATGGAATTGATCCAAGCTACATTCAATTGTCTTGATCCCTTATGATGACATGCAAAACAATTGAAAAGAGAAACATGCACACAACAGTTGAGAAGTTTGAGTTTTCCACACAAAAAGCATATGATCATTGGTGCAGAGCACCTTATTTTTGCATTTGATGAAGTAGGTCTATTTCAGTGGTTTTAGTCATGATAATTTCAAATAAGGACACGATAGGACATTTTGTAGTGTTTCTTTTAGTTTTGAGTTAGTGTCGGATCATTTGAGTCAATTATGTAAAAATTGCAAAATTGTCAAAAATGTTGTCAAGCAAAAATGTAAAAATTGCTCTCATGTGGAAGCCCAATGATCATGGGCAGTTGAAAGTTACTTTTAGGCATTGTAAGGAGTTGGTTGATGTTTCTATATTGAAGAGTTTTAAGGAGAATATCAGTCAAATATCTCTATTTCTTTGTTAATTTCTATGCATTTTCTTCATTTCCAACTTGTGTACGAGTTCGTACATCAGGAGTTTTCTCTAAGATGATCTAAATATGTTGTAGAATGGTTTTAGCTTTGATTTGAATCCATTCTTGTGTAATTCTATTAAGTTCCAAGCAACTTAGAAGTCAATTTTTGAAACTGGTATGAACTTGCTCATATGAGGGTTTGAGTGTAATATGTTGAAATATGTCATTGCACCTATTATTTTGGCAGTGTCTCGGTGGAATGGGCTTGATGTAAGTAGGATAGGGAGTAGGAATAAGAAAATAGCATTGGTAAAGGCATTGGAAGAGATTACTAATGCTGCCCTTATTGAAAATTCATAATTTAGGCCTTAAAATCAAGGCTAGAAGAGGTGAAAAGAAGAAATTGCTTGAAAATAGGTTAGAATAGGTTGGAAATAGGGTGAGGTTGTGGAGTTTGATGTGTTCAAAAGTTTTTCAAGGACAAGGGATGTCAAAAGTATGTTATGGCATGATTTCCTAGTTGGGAAAAGAGGGGTTTTGAATGAAAAAGAGAGGTTTGAGGGAGTAAAAGTGGGTAAACTCAAGGGGCAACATAATTTGGTGGTCCATTAAGTTTGTGCAGGAAAAATGAAGAGTGTTGGAAGAGGTTTTGAGGTTGTATGAGGTCTGGATATGTGGTTTTCAATAAACCCTAGTGAAATTTGAGAAAAGTGAGGGTTTAGAGGATAGTGGGGTTAGAGGGCCAATCACGCCCTAAAAATTGTGGATTTGTAGACTGGTAAATGCTACCTAATGGTGTTTTGCAATTGGAAGAGCGATTGAGAGGGTGTTGCTTTGTTAAATAGAAATATTTGGGGGTCTAGGACAACGTTGGAGCACTAAGTTGAGGGTTTTATTGCAAAAGAGTCTCATGGGATTTTAATCCATGTGAAAGTATGTGTTAAAGGGTGTCTGAAAAGAATAAGGGTTGGAGAGATTGTTTAGAAAATTTGACAGTAATTTCAAGAAAGGTAGGTCTACTAACCTACTAGAGAGACTAGGTGAAAAACTAAAAACAAGCCAAGATAGTGATTTGGGGGAAGAAAAGTGGTTGGAAGTTCTTTGTATGGTGAAAGTGGTTTGAAGGCCTCCCTATCATTGCATCAATCATCCTTAAGTCTAGCAAGCGTAAGACGTTTTCCAATTATCCTCTTTGCCCTTACAACAATATACAACTAATTGTAAATGCGTACAATGGTGGAACTTCGAAACATTTTATTTTCCCTCAATTAACAACTTTGGTTGTGAAGCATTTTGTCATTTTCATTTGAAATAAATTTCTATTCTTGAAAATTGGAGTCTAAGAGAAACAAGTGATGCTCTCACGTACATTTACTATTTTGTGCGATAAATAAAGTTTCCACTATTGAGTCCATTTCTCATTTGTATTATAAATTATAACTTTCTTTCTCCTGAGTCCATTTCCTATACAAGAAATAATATTGCAAAACGCTGACATATAAATCTTTCGATGTGTTTATATTCATGGTGATGGATCAAGAACATAACAATTCATTCTACACTATGAGGACTATGCTGTGAAAATGTTTAAAGACTATTCTAAATAAATGTTTGTATGATAATGTGTCAAGAAGTTAACTACTTCATCTACTATGAATATTATGTTTTGCAAGTGTTGTGAAGATTATGTATCCTTTGCTTAATTGAGTTGTTCCAATCAAAGGATTAAATATATTTGAATATTTTTATGAATCATTTCATGGAATACCAACTGAAAACGTGTTTTTTTTTTAGATAAAGTTGTTTAGCCTCAATCAATTAATATTCAAGACAAACCATGAAGGACAACAATGATCAATGCTAGGGATAACCAATTAATAAGTATACAAGTGATTAAGTCAAGCATGTACATGTGAATAAGGGAAGCACAAGTAATAAAAAACACGTAAGCTTTGAAGTATACACATCAATACATAGTATACGAAAATTAATACAAAGTATATGCATGAATACAAGGTATACTCATGAAAACACATAAGTTGCAAAGTATACATTGGAATACACATAAGTTGTAAATCATACACTTGAATACATGTAACTCATATCTATTGAACCATGGATTTATAATGCAAATATGGACACCATCAATAATATAGATTTGTATTAACCAAATATCCATGTAGGCATACATCAATATATGTCGATATAATTATAAAATATAGGAACAAAATAGCCATATAGGCTTACGAGAATTCCATATAGGCATATAATGTCAAATATATCCAATACAAAATATGTACGAAAATGCCATATAGGCATACAACAAAGGGCTTTGGAATCATAATTCATTGCTCTCCAGGATCTTGAAATAAACTCTTTCCCTTTGCTTGTCGATCAGATGGTGATACGTCTGTCACTCATTTATGCTACACTCGAGGAGTGCTCTAGCTGCTCCTCCTAGTGTTTAGTTCTTGGTGAAGTCTTATATGTTACAATAAGAAGTAAAGACATTAATATATAAAAAATAATTTTAAAAAATGATATTTAACAAAATAATTAGTTACCACCATTTGATGATCACTCTCCATGAGGGAAATATTCGAATGCCCATGTTGAGGCATGTTGAAGCTCTGTATAAGCCATCCAAATAGAAATTAAACTACGAATCAATAATGGTTTGATTTTTCACTAACTAACATCTATAGCAACGAATATAGATTGAAATATAGTAATTTGCCTCATACTTCCCCTGTCAATGCCATTGAGGATTTTATAGTGCAGATGAAACATTGATGTCCATTTCCATCTAAACATTTAGAGGTGTCTCCGCTTACAACATCTAAAAATAAAACAATAAATTATTCAATCACAAAAACTACAATAGCGATCCACGTCATGACTTATAATGTATGAGATAATGAACAAAATTTTGAGTACTTATTAAACTATATATTTTTGACTATCATGCTTACTATTTTCCCTATCCATATCTTGTTCGAAAGCACATGTTTTTAGGCTTTTACTCATAGCAGCAAGCTAGTGAGCCGTTTGATAAAATGATTTCGTAGACATGTATGCTAACCGTGGTGGCATAGAGAAGGAAGTGAACTATTTGAAAAAAATGCCTCAAAGAAATGGGGTCTCATGGTGATGGAATGCAATTACAAACAAATTCATGTCATGGCATTCCATCACCATAAGACCACATTTCTTTTAGGCATTTTTTCAGACAGTTCATTTCCTTCTGTATGGTATTATTGCTTCATATTATGCTTTGATAGAAATTTTTCCAAGCATCCATAGTTTGTTGGAAAGCACCTATTTTAAGCTTTTTAGCTATAGTAGCAGGAAGTGAGTAGTTTGATAAAATGCTTTGGTGCATGTATGGAAAATGTGGTATCATAGAAAAGCGTTAGTGTTTGGAAATGCATGAGAGAAGTATGATCTCATGGTGATGGAGATGGCGTTCCATCACAGTAGAGCCTTTTCTTCAAGGTATTTTTCAAACTACTCTTCTGTGTCTATACTATTATACTATTATGCTTTGATAGATTTTTTCCATAGTTTTTGGAAAGCACCTTTTTAAGCTTTTAGCCATAGCGTTGAGGAAATAAACTGTTAATAAAAATCTTTGAGTAGACATGTGTATGGAAAATGTAGTACTTATAGAAAGGTAGTGGTATTTTGAAAAGAGTACTTCCGAAATTAGGTCTCATGGTGATGGACATCACCATGAGATCGCATTTCTTTGAGGCATTTTTTCAAAAAACTCATTGCCTTGTCTATGTTATTGCTTACTATTATTCTTTCATATATATTCCTTCCAAGCATCCATAACATAGACAAGGCAATAAAGGCTGTTTGAAAATATGCCTCGATAAAAGTGGTCTCATGGAATGCCATAACAAGCAAATGCAGTGAGTTTATCTATACTTACACATATGCTATGTGGAAATGGTGCATCAGCATATGTTGACTTTCTAAACAACTATATTATAGTTGAAATTTTGTCATCTATCAACATCAAGTTATTAGTTATGGAATGTGAAGTAATGCTTTGAGTTTGAAAGATGTACAATGCAACGTAATCAACGATATGAATATAAACTACACAAATCTATTAAGTACAATTCATTAATTAAACTCTTTATTCTATTACCTGCGTGTAGGTTTGACTAAATCATTTGGCATTGGGAGGTATTTCCCATGAAACCTCCAATATTAGCCTATTCAACATCAAAATCACACATATTAAAATGCGAGCTGTCAAACAATGCTGTTAACATGCTTAATAGAATTTATAATTGTTGCAGATTTTTATGCACCTCAGCGGTAGGTGCCATGGAAATAAGTAGGTGTAGGGCGGTGCATCCAATATCAACCTTTGTGACCCTACAATTTATTAAAGTCATAAAACTAAATTAGTTAATCTTGCATTTCAAAATCAAAATTTAATAAAATTAAAATTCAATGAACATGCTAGCTTTTGCAGTATCAATGCCATGCAGCCTCATTACGAAATGTTGGCTTCCCTCTCCATCTCTCACTTAAGGTACGAGATAGATCCTCACATAGCAACCTCACGAGTGTCGGTGGGGTCATATGAACAAATTAAGCCCCGTAGATTGGGAATACAAATGGGTTTTGAAGGCCACCACTTTCAGAGACTCCTGGATGGCATTGTAGAATAGGGATGGCATGCAAGATGACACTTTGGGTCAAAGAGATGATGGATTGAAAAGTCTCTATGTCAACACTCTCCTTCATGATAGAAGGGATGACGATGTACTCATGAGGTGGCCTAGCAAGAGGTCATCTCCCTTGCTGCATAAGATCCTATTGTGCACTAGGTCTATCTTGAGTTGACTGCCCACCTCTCCCTTAGAAGTCCCTCATATCAAAATAATTTGGGATTTTGTTCAAGATGAACTCATAATATAGTTTCCTAAGGAAATAGTGTGGGACTTCACAATTTTTGCATAGAGGGTAATCAAAAACCATTTACCACCTATCATAAAAAAGTTCCTAATTTGTTGGTGGTGGCACCAATGAATAGGAAACCTCTTCGCATTGAGGGTAAAATTTTCATTTGTGTGTGGGTTAGTGAATAATGAGCACAAATCACCTTTTGTAATTTTTAAATCTTTTACATCTTTATATGATAATTTATTCCCGTAATAAGCCCTAGCCAACTGCCTCCTATCTTGCCATCCAATTAATTGTTTGCTAATTGAATCTATATTTTTTACCATTTCTTTCAATGAAGTTGCCAGGGTCATTATTATTGTGGTTGAACCGTTTGGATCGCTCAACCTCCTGATTAAATCCTCAATTTTTTTTTTATTGTTCTCAATTTCACTCATTAAATTTTGTTGAGTGCCAGGAGGGTGTTGAGGGATTGGTGGAGGAGCTTGTTATTGTGGTTGATTAACTTGAGGATTTTGTTGTTGAGGATTTTGTTCTTCTTGTTGTTGTTGTGCTTGTTGAGGATTTTGAGGAGGGTTTTCAGGTTGATTAGCATCTCCTACAAATTCAAAAATAAATATCAAATAACCTTAAACTAAGCAAATTCAAAATAAAATAATAACCAATCACTTACCTCTCAGTTATCCCTCATAAGGCATGGCATAATCCTAGCAGGCTGTTGGCAATTTATTGATGAAAGAATTTTGCAAAAATCTCCTCCTAAATGGCGAATGAAATAATGTGGGTTTTTGGGACAAAAACACGGTGAGAGGTAGTAGTTAAATTTCTTTTCCTTTGCTTTAATGAGTCATAATGCAAGGCTATAATGTGCTCACGTTATGGGTTTGGTATGCAAAATTTGAGCCTTAGACTTGGCTTACCAAGCCATAATAAATAGGTATTTATGATTTTTAAAAAAAATCAAAAGTGGCCACAAATTAGCTACCCATCTTCATGCACTACCCTTTTATGTGGTCGAATTTAGAATTTTTGTTGTTGTTAGTCGATTCCTTTATAAAGTGTGATACAAGATTGTGCTTTTACCCTTGAGCGAACCCCCACTTTTCCCCCTTCTCCCCCTCTTCTACCAAATCTCTGCAAAAAAAATGCCTTTCAAAGCTTGGGTTGACGATGAAAATGGAGGAGCTTCATAGACCCAACTTGAAGATGGTATTCCTCGGAATGAGCTATCCATCAAATATAATTTTAATATGTTTTGGTTTTATTATGTATTTTAGTTTTTAGTTTGATTAAACATAGGGTTTTCACCAAAATCAAGCTCTCATTATGCTCATGGAGTGTCATTATTAATTTTTTTTTTTGAAAAATATCAAGCAGCACTAGATATTGATGTCCCCCGATCCACAAAACGACCGACACATACAAAGTTGAAGCTAGCCAATGAATCATGTCTAAATTGTAACCTGTTTGGCTGAAACTTAATTAAGAAAAAATCAATGAAATGCGAAACCACCATGCACTAGATATCGTAGTTATGAATCTAAATTCAAAAAAATTAGAATTTTATCCTTCATAGAAAAAAAGTTATGTGTTAGCCAGTAATGTCACTCTTTAAAAATGGTGTTTACTGTTAAAAACTAATTTTTGAAGGAGATGGAAAAAGAAGTGCAATTTGATTCCAAAAATTTTGAAAAAAATATATTTAGAATCTATAGACAAAATTTCACAAGACACTAGTTTGCATCATCTTCAAATTCCTCACAGTTTAGCCGCTATAGGTGCCTGGAAGTGAAGATTTAGTTAAAAAAATTAACTATTCAATGTCCAGTTTGGCCAAAAATTGTAAACCAGTATTGTGGGATCACCCACCTACTTTTGTGAGCTTTTCTATATTAAAATTGAAAGATTGTTAATTACTGATATAAAAACAACAAAGCCAACCTAAAATTATCAATGAAAAATATAAAATTGAAAGGAAATATAGCAACCATTCACTTGATCACCTGATGCAACAAGTTCATGGATACTCCTTGCAAGTTGTGAGTAAGAAAAAGGCTATAAATCACATTTTCCAATAAGTATTCTTGTCAAGTCAATGGAGACAGTCCAAGCTATGACAATTTTTGGCATAGCCCCGACTCATAGAATGCTCATGACAAATACAAGAAACTAAGAGATACCATTATCAATCGTGTGTATGCATAATCTTATATTTTATTGCCAACACTGGTGATAATGTATTTTGTATGTATAGGAAGATAAAGAGAGAGATAGGGATATGTTAGAAGAGAAAGGGAGAGAGATAGATCTATAGAGAGGTAAATAGTCGAGATAGGGAGGAAGCAAGAGAGGGAGGGAAAGGGAGAGAGATAGGTAGATGGGGAGAGATAAGATTATTTCCTCTCTCCTCTCCTCTATCTTTATCTCTCTCTTTCATTCTCTCTCTCCATAGGTCTCTCTCTTTATCTCTCTTTGTTTCATTAAATTTGTCTCACATCCCCCATCTCTCATGTTCTCTATCTTCCTTTTTTTTCTTTATCCCCCTCTCTCTTTTTCTTAATCTCTATATTTTTTCTTTATATTTGTCTTCCCTTTTATATATTATATATCTAATATATAATCAAATATAAATATAATATAGATTGTATTTATAACCTAAATAACAAACATATAAATTTTAAATATATAACATAGTTAATATAAATATATAATTTTATTATATAATAATATTTGAATTGTTTTTAATAATTTATATTATGTAAAGTAAAATATTTTATATAATAATAAATAAATATTTAATTTAAATAACAAGTTTGGTTTAAAAATTTAATTTGAACTTTAACTAATGATATAATACCTCTCTCTAAATCAATTAAATTATTTTTTTATAAAGTAATTTAAATAATAATATATGTTAAAAATATATTATAATTTTATTTTATTTTATTTAATAATATAATATATAATAATAAATATAAGAGAGGTACTTCATATAAATAATATTTATAAAGTAAAACTGACCATACATGTTTTGAATGCATAATTAAGGATAAATTTATCACTTATGTTGCATGGAGATATATCATATAAGAAGCGAAACCGTCTTTCCCTATCAACTTCAAATGTGCTATCTAATTAAAAATTAAAAATATAATCTATCAAAATGGATAATACCTCTACACATGAATTGAAAGCTATGACAATATATAAAATTTAATAAAATAGGTATTCAAGAAAAGGAACAAAACTGAAAATTTCAGCCAATCAAACATTTGTTTTGTCATTTTTTATAAAGAATATTCTAGGTCAAGTTTTCTGAGCCCCTTCTTCTATGGCTAATAACATATAAACCTTGTAGAATCTTGCACATTAAAGACTCTGAAGTTAGGTCTCCACTCTGTCTTTGCTATGTTGTTTCATTTCCTTTCTTGAAACACAAACATGGTGGCATAGACTATGAATTTACAAATATAAAATATAACAGTTTCTAAGTGGCAGGTCTACAAGAATTTTATTTCAAGAAATGTCTTATCATGACACATTGTCCTCACCATAACTAAGTACATTTTGATTTATTAACTAACTTTAACTCACAAAAAATTTATTTCAAGAAATGTCTTATCATGAGACATTGTCCTCACCATAACTAAGTACATTTTGATTTATTAACTAACTTTAACTCATTGCTTACTTGTGCATTGGTAAATGGCTGGCTCTCTTTTCTATCCTCCAATCCAAAATTTGTTCTAAAATAGATTTACCATATGAAAAATTGTCTCCATAGTACTGATTAATGATAATTTACACAAAATGCCTATGTCTTTCCATCTTAGATTAGAAACAACTTGAAGGCTATATCCTATTACCTAATTTATGTTCAATTTTATTTTCTAACACTATGAGTAATACTGACGACATCAAATTTTCATCTATATTTCACTTGACATATGTACCGGAAAGGCTCCAAATCTTTTTCCCTGCTTCTTCACCTCCAATATTTTTGATGGTAATGTTGTGGAACAATCTAAATAAATAACTTCCTATGTTGATCTTGTCACAACTTGTAGTCATATCAAAAAAATTCTGTAATATCCCTTAAAAGTTCATCCTTTGTAGTGCATATACTATATTCTCTTTCCAATCTTAGAAAATTCATCAAAAATTCATCAAATCCCGCATTCTCTTCCTTGCATGCTTCCTTTCAAGCAAAGTCCAACAAATAGAGCATGCACTTGATTACTTATCATCTTTAACTTTTGCTTAGCCATATCACATTAACATGAATTCATAAGTACCAATTTATTACGTTTAGTGTTGATCGTGTTGTTTCAGCTCACTGTATATGTTGCTGATCTACGTTTCTACTGTTCTATTTGGTCATTGTAATGTTGTTATTTCAGTTTGCTGCTATGTATTTAATGCTGTTTATGTAATTTAATTGTAATACTCTGTCCTCTGCTGTTATGTAGTTTGTTACAGCTGGCAGCACTTTCTGACTCTCATATCTTGTTGATATGTTTTTCTACAGTTTTTAACTGCATTTTATCTTATGTACTTCACATTTTCTCAATATAAAAAAAAAATCTACCAACTTGTACAGTTGTTTATGAATTTTATTGTTTCGAGAGTAAGGAGATAGTGAGTACTATGCCCAGAAATGCCCAGAAAAACTGCTGAAAATTTGTCAAAATGAGGGGTTAAAATAAGTCAATAGAGACAATCTACCAAGTACCAACGTAGGCCATCAATGGGAAACCACGTGACAAAGGCAGTGAGGTAAATGGGCGGCCGAAATCATGATCCAAAAAAAGCGGCTCGAGTATGGCTGGATACTTTCCTGACTACGGAGGACGCAGCAGAAGCTTACGACGAGGCCACTTTAAGATTCAGAGGCACAAAAGTCAAACTGAATTTCCCAGAGAGAGCCCATCTCGCCGACTACAATAACATCAATCAAGTAAGTGTGATATCAAAGCATGGAGGTACAGACGGTGTTGGAGTTCCAGTCGCGATCTCGATATCCACAAATTCAACATTCACACTGCCAGAAGAAAAATCGGCGCTGTTAGAGAGCCGTGGTTTAGTTGTGCACGACACCGCTTCTTCTGACTTTTCCAAACGCGTTTACTTCTCTCGGTGGTTTAATAAATTTCCAGCGCTCCATCACCATACCCAGTTTGCCAATAATCCCATGTTTGATCTGCAACAGCAGAATAACTGTCTTCCTAATTACCCGATTCAGCGCTATGCTGCTCTTCCAATATCACTTCAGCAGATGGCCCTTCCGTCCATCCAGTATCAGCAAAATCTGATCCACAGGCAGTTTCTTACCAGGCCAATATTGGGGCCCTTGTCATTTGATTCAGGCCAAAGCTTATCAGTGTATAATAATCAACAACATCAGCAGATACTTCTTCGACCGCATTGCACTGTGGTGCAGCAACCATTGCAAACTATTCCAGAGTCAGTGTTCGATCAAACATGTAGCAACGTTGTCCCTCCTGAATCTCGCTCTGATTCCTGTAATTCCTCACAATACTGCATCCTCCACACTGCCTATAAGATCCATGACAATTATTGTCAAACCAAGCCATCAATGGGAAACCGCATGAAGACTCCTCGCCATAACACACACGACAGGACGCTTTTAATTGTGGAGCATATACATACAATATTCGCGCGTGCTGTCAGCAAAAATGGGCAGAGTTGCAGGTAAAATTTAAGAGTGGACGATGGCAGCGAAATCGGACGGTCAGCAAGCGTTCAATCGTGTTCCTATCCAACACTCCAAACCTTAGATCCCAACAATCAGGCCGCTTGTTCAAATAGGATACGCCTTCCAGGTAAATTATTCGTAGAAATAAATACAATTTGCAAAATACAATTCTTATTGCAAAGTAGAAAAAAAATAAAAAAAAATAAAAAATTATGTAAAAAATTCCTAAAATTCTTCAAATAAATCTTGTACATGATCATGAACATACACTCCAAGCTCTAGGCAATGGATCTACACTTTTAACTATTTAGTAATTTGAGTTCTTTTAGTGAAAGTCTATTCAAATAGATTTCATTAATTACCATTTTTTGGTAAGGATGTAGTGTAGAATTGCTATTAACTATTTGATTGTTGAAGAGTGTAGAAAGATGGAATACCTTGTGCACAAAATCCTTCTACATACTCTACTATATTTGTATCATGATTGGTATGGTAATATGAAATGGTTAAGTAAAAGAAATATCCTAAAAAAATGTATTTTCATCCTAAGGTCATAAATTAACAATAGAAATTAAATGATCTCATATAATATATTTAAATAATATTAAAGATGAGAATAAAATGCATAGAACATCAAAAAATATTAAATTTGAGAATGAAATTAATAAAATATTAGTCAAATTGTTAGCATATATTTCCACAACCAAGCAATTGTTGGGTTGGGTACAAATATACATAAATTTTAAAAAAAGCGTCTCTCTTCTAGCATTGGGTAGCAAAGGAGTGTGATAAAATTATCACATCCTTTGTGTGATTCTCTCGCGTGAGGAGAGTTAGTTTCACTAGGGAGATCTATTCAAGCATGATAACTAAATCCATCATGAAAGCCTAATTCAATCCAAGCTCAATACATAGATTAAAAACATCTATACCAAGCATCATTCTTATGCCACCCACTTACATTTCACCCACACAAAATCCTTTCACTAGAAGATTTAAAAAAAGTCATTCTTCCATAGACATGGAAGAAATAAAGAAAAAAATGAGGAGGCATTGTTTTATTGGTAAAATCAAATACTTCATTACAATGAAGAGGGATTTTTGACCATCCAACTTATCTCCAAACGAGTCTTCCCATCTCTACTACATAGATTGGGAAGCTGCAAAGGAATGTATACAAACATATGCTCAATTAAATAATATAAATATGCATAACAAAATGTAGAACTCTGTATACTTTATGACATAATGTGTGAGAGGTGCTTTACCCTAAGAATCCATGAGAATAAGGTGGTTGAAATTAAGGACTTATGTGTCCACTTTGAAGAGAATATCTCCATTAGAATTAGAGATGATGAAGTCCTTGCGAGAATTTATAGAATTCAATACAAAGAAAAAAAATCCTAATCAAATAAAATCAAAGATGATAGTTATTATGAAATCAAACATAAAATCACATAATTTATTTTCTACAATAATAAATTCATACAAGGTTTCCTCAAAAAATCATAAAGCTCTATTAATAGCTTCTACCAATCTTTTTTCAAGAAAATATGTTTAATAACCATTTTGAGCACAATCCTTAAAATATAGAATAGTTAGCACAAGAGAATCCATATGTTATCTCTTTATTTTTTTCCTATTGTATAATGATGAATGAATATACTATATGGTTTCTCTCTCTTTGTGTGTGATTTAGTAAGAAAAATCATATGTTATGTACTTGTAATTTTTTCATTGTGTAATGACTAAACACACATGCTATATGGTAAAAAGAAAATGAATGGGTCATACGGTTAAAAGAATTCAATCACTTTTTTATACTTATGAAGAAATGATAGATGTAGGACACTTCTATTGTTTACTCCACATGTTTAACATGAAAAAATAAAAGGAAATATCATATTACATGTTTATAACTACAACATAATTTTTCAAGGAAATGTAGTCCTATAACATTATTTATTTAATGTTTTTTGACCCAAATACATTTAAGACATGCACATAGGATCAATCAATCATGAATTCACCTAACAAAATATCTATGAAATAAAATCTTAAATAAAAGAATTGTGAAGATTAAATAAAAAGTCATATTCATTCAAGTAGTTTGATCTCATTTATTATGGATTTCTTCAAAATATGGTAATCATGAATGGATTTATAAATTATCATAGCATTTTATAGAGTAAAAACATTAATATATTAATTGACATCATATACTAACTCAAAAATAATAATTACACTTAATTCACATATTTTCTCAATAATGAAATATGCAATAAATTAGCTAAATCAAATGTGTTTATATATATGAAGACTTAAAAAGATTCTTATTTCCATCTAAATAAATTAAAATTGAATAGAGAAATAAAATTAAGCTTGAGACCTTATTACTATTTAAATAAAGATTATTTTAGAAAATGTAATAAATGTAAGGTCAAGATTTTTTTCATATATCAAAAATATGGATTTATTACAACATGATAAGGTTCTATAACACAATCACATATTTATTGCAAATTTTATGGTCAATATTTGTTTGATGGTAGTCCTTTTAATCTTTGTCATCAATTTATCCATTTTTTGTAGTACTCCTCACTAAGGGAATGCTTATCAATGCAATTATTTTATCTGTAAAATATAATCATTTTTTTTTTATAGGTAACTCATAACATAGGTCTGCTCTATATATTAATTCATAATAAAATTTACATAAGATCTTGGGCTCCTAACCTTTACATTATAAAATCCATGTAGAGCATGGAGTTATCTTGCCTAGTGCAATCTTCTTATTACGTATCTATTCTTCTATTGCATCAATTTATAAAAAATCTTGAGCTCTTTTCTAATTTATTTAGAATTACATATCTTATATATCAAGTTTGCTAAGATCTTTTACCTATTTTTTCTCTTGTTCCTGGTTGATGAATTCAAACATCCACTTGAAACCAAATGTGGGTTTCAAGTTTGTTACTTTCTCGAGGAAGTGATGAGGGCCACACTGCCCAAAACCCACAGAAATCACAACAACAGATACCAACATAGTAGATGCGAGAAAGAAAAATGAATCACTTTCAATTATTTTCAGAAAATGAAATTACAGATTCAAATCTTACATGCTACAACCTCATGGGCTTGATTCATTACAACAAAATTCAACTTTGAAAAGAAAATTCCAACACAGAGCCATAATCCGCACTATCAGGCCACCTTCACAACCCCCACCAACTCTTTATTTCTCCCTAAAATCCCGCCCAATGTTCTGTACATCAAATTTCATTTTGTTTTACGCCTGCAAACCCGCCACGATTTTGGCTCAGAAGAAAAATTTTATTAGCAAATCACTTTTTAGAGGGCCAACTCATCGGGCCATGATCCGTGTTCAATTTCGTTATTGTTGCATAATGCTGAAAGCCTCAAGATCTATAACATAGAATTTGCCTGTAGGTCTAAGTTCAACCATTCTTGAGCTATTTCTATATTCCAAAGTTTTATATATGAATTTGAAGCTACATTGGAGAAATTTCCCAGGACAAAAACTTTAATTTCTCCCAAACCATGAAGGGTATTGAGGTGTTCTTTTGTGATTGAAAATGTTTTTCAGCTCTGCTCCTTGGGGTAAATTTTCACATCCATACGAGCCCGTTTAGGCCGACTTACTAAAAGTAGTAAGTGTCTATTTTTCACTATTCTTGATGCCTGACAGTCAAATACCCCTTAAGTGCCATCATGGGACTCAAAACAACTAAAGAAAATAAAGAAAACAGTTTTTTTGGGTGATGCAAGATTTCCCTACACCGCTGGATGCTCCTACATTAGACACCCAAGGTAATTTGAAAAGTGACCTTGTCACTTCTTAGGAGTTAGAGGGAAACCAAGACGATTAGCCTCAACCTCAGAAAGCCGTGATGAATATTCAACAAGCCTTCCTCTCCATTTCAACAAGTACTCTGCATATTGCCTATTTCTCGTGGTTCTACCCACACGGCTATCCAGGATTTCTTCTATCTCTTCCTTCTCTGAAGTAGATGTTGGAATTCTCAGCTGTTCATTTATCGACTGCTCCTCTATATCACCTTTATGATACTCTTTCAAATCAACAATGTTAAACACAAGAGAAATGTTTATTCCATTATGCAACTCTACCTCATAAGCATTTCCTGAATCATGGTTCTTCAAGATCTTGGATGGTCCAAACTTCTTCATATTTAACTTGTTCTATGTACCAACTGGAAACCTTTCCTTCCATAATGAACCGAATTATCTTTCTACTTGGAACCCTTGATACCTCCTTTTCTTCGATTCGCTGAGTTTTATTGTGAGTTCATCTTTATTGGATACAGTTTCTTCACCTCTCTGCGGCATTCTTCTGGGGCAAGCTAGCAAAACATTTAGCCCTCAACACCAATATTCTCCTCATCCGTCTCTTCTAAGCTTAGAAGCAATTTAATTACCCATATATAATCAACTGAATGGTGATTACCGCTGTCTCTATTGAAAACCCAAGAGAACCGGGGCCCTTCCCCTATTGTATAATCAACTCATCCCTAGGCTATCTCCTTACCAAGCATCTTAGCAGGTTACCTAAACTCTTATTCACCACCTCTATTTTTCCATTAGTTTGTGGATGGTGAGCAGAACTAAACTTCAAATCTGTCTTCAACTTTTTCCATAATTTCCTCTAGAAATAATCAACAAATTTGGTATCTCTATGTGAAACTATACTCTTTGGTAGACCATGTAGTCTCACCACCTCTCTGAAAAAACAACTCTGCAACATGAACAACATCACTAGTCTTATGACACAGAATGAAATGTGCCAACTTTGAAAATATATCCACTACCAAAAATATGGAATCATTCCCTCTCTGTGTCTTTGGCAATCCAAGAAAAAAATCCATGTTAATATCCTCCCATGCCCTCTCAGGTATAGGTAATGGCTGATATAATCTAGTATTTTGACTTGTTCCTTTCACCATCTGACATACTCTGCAACTTTGTACAAACTTTTTCACATCTTGTTGTAATCGGTAATATTAATAATTGGCTAACAAGAGTTAAATGGTCTTATCTTGACCAAAATTTCCATCTAATCCTCCACTATGCTTCTCCTGATTGTGATTCCTCTCTCACAGAACCCTTGGAATGCACAATTGGTTTCCTCTAAACAACATCCCATTTTGGATTAAGAAATCCAACCATCTTTTCCTATCCAATGTAATAGGTTCCAAATAAGCCTTCCAAGCTTCTACAACGTCTAGATCTTCTAGATACAAACTCTTGAGTTCATTGAACCCAACAACCTCTATATTCATCTCTATCAACAAATTTTTCCTTCTACTTAATGCATCTACAACTCTATTTGACCTTCCATTCCTGTGCTTCAAACAGCATAACTCCTCGCAAAATCCTCAAATCATTTAAGTGCTCTTGATTTAACTTTCTTGGTTATTGAGCTCACAAAGCCCTCGGTGATCGCGATAGAACAAATTCTTTTGGCAAGAAATAGTGTCTCCATTTCTTCTTCAAAGCCAATCATAGCATAAAACTCTTGGATCATAGCCATAATATTTCTTTCTTAGCATCATTATTTAGCTTCACTGTACAAGCAAACCGCCTTTTTATCAGTTGACCTTCCAAAACAACCCCATGTAGGTGCTACTCTCACATCACAATTCACCTTAAAAACCTGTTGAAATCTAGAAGTGCCAAAACGTGTTGCTTCCTTAATCCTCTTCTTCAACATGTCAAAACTCTTGGCTGCTCCTGTAGTCCACTTAAATTTTTTTATATCCCCTCTCATTGCTTCAGTTAGAGGTGCACAATTAATACTGAAATTCTTAATAAACTTTATGCAAAAGCTTGCTAGACCGTGAAATGATCTTACCTCTGCAGTACTCCTTGGAGTAGGCCATTCAATGATAGCTCTTACCTTCACTGGATCCATTTTGAGACCCTCTCATTGAAAATAAAACAAAATCCCGACATACACCAATCCTCTTTCAACAAAACCAATATCAAATTAATCAACAACTTCTCCTCCTTAGCTTGAAAACTCTTCGATATGCATCATGCTCCTCCATTGTTCATCGAAGATCAAATATCATCCAAGTAAACAAGAACAAAGCTCTTTCTGTACCTTTTCTGTCACTATCTACAAGTCATTAACAAGTTTCCCAGTATTGTTAGCCCAAAAGGAATGACTAACCACCATACAAGGCCTCCTTGGTTTTGAAGGCTATCTTCCATTCATCTCCTTCTCTCTGGACCGTGACACGTCCAATTTCGCATTTATCTTGTGAAGTACTCAACCCACTCAAACAATCCATACCGTCATCCATTTTGGCAAGGAAATTCATATACTTGATGGTGAGATCTTGTTGATGGTTTAGAATCTATGGCCAAACCGGCCATTCTGTCCTGGTGCTAGCACGGTAGCAACGCATTACGGACCTCACAAACCTCTATCCAACTTCACAACCTTACTCATTCCTGTCGAACTCTTCAATTTCAATTTGAATATGATGAGTCGCCTTATTTGACAACCGCTCTAGTAATCGTCCATCCGATGACTAATCTTTCTTGGCTGTGAGGCAAACCTTCGCATTATTATAAACAATAGATTAAAACCTGTCTCAAAATGAAACCCCATGTTCCTCAGTAGCTTTTATCAACCTTAGATCACGAAACATAGCCTCATGTCAGTCTTCTAGAAAACCCTTTCTTCCATCAACCGAAACGGGGCCCCCATTTGGCCTGGTCAATCCCTTCCCTCCTGCCCTTCTTCAAGGGCTTCAGCTTATGACAAACTCCATCCTTTTTCAAAGAATAGGTGTTGGCATGTCCATCATGCATTGCTCGTTGATCAAACTACCACAGTTTACCTAACAACGTATGAAAAACATCCATATGCATAATATCACATAATACCTCATCATGGTAATTTCCAATCTTGAAGTTTACTAGAAATTGTTCATTTACTAAGGCTTTATGGTCCTTCTACAACCAAGCAATCCGGTATGGGTTTGGATGCCTTCTCTCCAATCGCAACTTACTAACCATTTCTTTTGAAACAAGGTTACATTGGCCCAATAATAACATTGCAAACTCTTACCTCATTAATCTCACATCTAGTGCAAACAACCTTCCTTTGGAGCTGGCTCATTCTCCTGTCCTCAACAAGCGTTTCTAGTACAAGAACCTCTCTCTTATCCTCAAAATGTAATTCCACCAACATCTTCATCAACATGTGCAACTCGTGGCCACCGTGTCTTCTTGTCCTCGTTGAGGACACCAAGAAGCCTATGCTCTTCTCCACACCGAAATAGTTCACGGAAGCCCCTTTCTCGTCCTCATCCGGCCCTTCCTCTCTCTGGTCTCCATTATTTCCGATCACGGTGATGGTAGAGTAGGTGTTATTCCTTTTTATGGTTTTGGCCGCTACTGTAGCCTTCACCCTTGATCTTCATTTCAATCCCATGGCGACCGCCTGACTAGTCTTTCTCCACACAACCCGCCACCTCACATTGGTGCTTGTTTCTAAACCTCTTGTTCGCTGTTCTTCTCAACCCTTGAGAAAACTAATACATCCCTCAATAGTGGTCATTCTTACCGCGTCGCTTCCTTCTTTGTATGGCCGGTTTCAACCCCATGTCATCATCATATCAGGACAATCCTTGCTCAAACAAACCCTCCGTCCAAATCCCAAGCATCCAGAAATTTCATGGTGGCTCTTCACCATCCTTGTCCCTGCTCGCTCGTGATTTGAGTTGTGCCCAATTGCAACTCACCGGAATAATTGTTTTCAACGGACCATTATGTCCCATCTAGAAAATTTATATTTCCCTTGTCTTCCTCTTTCTAACTAGACCTCTTTCCACCATATACTGCCGTGACCTTTCAATTTTGTCTTTGCAAACCTCACTCTGTGAGGATCTTCAATCTCCTCAAACTCAAAAAATTCCTCCATATCATTGATCCAATCAATCAACTCTTCAAGATTCAAATTTCTAGTAAAAGTTGAAACCTCCATTTTAGGTCTCTTCCCAATGCTTGAGATCACTTGCAATAATCTTCTTTCTCCAGGATCCATTGGATCTTGCTCTTCCGCTTCCATTTCTCTTCTATTTTGTCTTCATTGTCATCTCTGTCTTGTTGCACATCTCTTATTTGAACCTCTTGTTGCAAGGTTTCTAATTGCCTTCTAAGGGCTCTAATTTCATCTCTAGATGGACCTCCTCCACCTTGGCCTCTGCGCCACCTCCACATACCGGGCAAGTTCTGAGTACCCACTCAACCCATTAATCACAGCCTCAAGTTTGAATCCCGCCATGTCAACATTCTCGCTATTGTGCTTAGAAATGCCCGCCTCCGATACCACTTGATGAGGGCCACACCGCTCAAACCCATAAACCAAACAATAGATACCAACATAAAGATGCAAGATAGAAAATTTAACTTCAATGTTTTCTAAAATGAAATTACGTATTGAAAAGCTACATGCTATAACCCTCATGGCTTTGATTCATTACAAACAAAATCAACTCCAAAAGAAAAATTTACTATTCGTGAGTCATCCGCACTATCGTAATAACTTCTGGCCAACCCTCACTTAATCCTTTATTTTGCCAATAAACCGCCTCTAGAATGTTCCAGAAAGATCACCCTCCTTTTTATTTTGGCGCCAAAAGTCCCACCTTTTGATTTTTGGCCTAGGAAGAAAATTTAATGAAATTCACTTTTTAGAGGGTCAACTTCATGGGGCCATAACTTTTGATTTGAGTGCCTGATTTTCTATTATTGCATATCGTTGGAAAGCTCTCGATGAGCTCTACAACACATGGACCTATCATAGGTTTGTTTGACCACTCTTTGAGCTGTTTCAGGGCCTCCAAAGTTCTATATATGAATTTAAAGCTGCATTGGAGAAATTTCCCAAGACAAAAACTTTAATTTATCCCAAACCGTGCAGGGTATTGAGGTGATTCATTCGCGACCAAAAATATTTTTCAGCTCTTCTCCTTGGGGTAAATTTTCACATCCATATGAGCTTGTTTAGGTTGGCTTACTAAAAATAGTAAGTTCCCATTTTTCACTATTCTTGATGCCTAACAGTCGAATACCCCTTAAGTGCCATCATGGGACTCAAAACAACTAAAGAAAATAAAGAAAACAATCCCTGCATCAGGAAGGAACATCCTTTCACTGCCTTGTTCTAGTGTTGCATCAAAGTTGTGGTTCTAAAATTTGAGAGGAATGGAAACCATTGAACAAACGTGTTTGTCTCCAAAAATATTTTTATGTCTTGTGACATTGGAATTCCCACACCTAACCTTGTCACTTGAATCACTTCATTGAATTCCCCTCGGAAGTTTTTCTTTATCATCTCTTGTGTGAGAGCCTTAGCAATCTCCTTTGGCTCCCCCAAATCCAATAATGAGGCCATAAATATGTATGGAATATCCATGTTTTCCCTATAGAAATTATCTTCTACTACAAAGTCCTCGCATAACACCCATCTTACTGTAATAATAATGATCCCATGGTGTGATTTAAACATCATATTTAACCGCTGGTCAGAGATCTCACTAAGAAAGGTCATCTGCCTTCTAAGAGCTAACCAATCTTATGGGAGTGTCCATTTTTATCTTTCTAGAACACTTTTCTAGGAATTCATTGTGAGATTCATCTTTTTTCAACTCAGGATTAATAAGTTGCATACTCTTCATTTTGCACATGACTCAAGCCAAATATGTTAAGTGGGGATACTATATCCTCAGAATAATTTTGCCAACTATACAATGTCCACTGCGGAATTGATTGCTTTGTACTATATAAATCTCTTGTGAGATTATTTCATATCGTTATTACCACCCAATATGACAGGAGGAAAGAACATAAGCTGCCATCCTCCATCAATTCAATGAGATCCACCTAGCTTGGCTTGTAACCAAGATCATGCAACCAGATGATTCTTATCAAGTCATAATTTTTGAATATTTTTCTTGATCCAATTGGAGATAACAATTCCCCATTTCTTTTCAATTTGGTCTCATCACAATTTGTTCTATATTGTATACCACCATATTGGCTAAGGAGTTGGCCTCCACGTTGGCCTCGTGATAGACATGGTTGGCTATATAGTCTTTTAGCTTTGTTGTTAGTTCTAAAGCAACATCAAGAAAGGCCTTCAATTTCTAATTTTGAATAGATCTATTTTTAGGGAGTTTATGATTACAAGTGACTCACCTTCAATTTCTAGTTCACCAATTTCTAATTTTAGACATATTTTTAGGTCAAAAGTGAGGACATGCAATTCTCTTAAATTATTGTTTGTTCTCTAGATAATGGTTTTGCAGCTCTATAAATGACTTGTCCATTCCAATCTCTTATGATGCATCATGACCTAGATATTCTCAGATTGGATCTTGATGCTCAATCAATATTTAGCTTATACCACCTAGATTGAGTTGTTCTCTATTATGCCAAAATTTGAGTGATACGAGACTCAACTCCCTTGACCTCGTTAACAAGAAAAAATATAATCAAATTTTAAAAATCTATTATATGAAAGAAAAATTTTAGGTTGATTTTGAGTATTTTCTTGTGTATTTTTATGCATACAAAAGAAAGTATTCTATATTAAGAAGATGAAGCTAATTGTAAAAATCAGTAAGCTAAATAATTCCTTTCTCTTTGCAATTTAAATGACAAACTAAAAATTATAAGAAAGAGACCAAGTGAATTACATTAACTAACTAATTCATATATTTTTTATCATTCACAATTGAAATAATCCCAGCTACACTTGTTTTGTATACAATGATGACCATTATAATGGACTTTTGTTGATTTATTTATTTATTTATTTGTTCACAAGTAAAAATGCTCATTTTATTTTTCCTTAATTTACTAACTTTATGTGATGATTTTAAGATTTATAGATAGAATAAAAATGTTATTTTCAAAATATATTAAATTGAGAAAATAAAATAATATTATCTTTTTACTAGTTTTGTTGTTCACAAGTAAAAGTATTCATTTCTTCCTTCCTTAATTTACTAACTTTATGTAATGATTTTAAATATTTTGAAAAGAATAACAATACTACTTTGAAATAGTTTTTTGAAAGAATAAAACTAATTCAATCCAAAACAATAAGTAAAAGTATTCATTTTTTCCTTCCTTAATTTACTAACTTTATGTAATGATTTTAAATATTTTGAAAAGAATAACAATGCTACTTTGAAATAGTTTTTTGAAAGAATAAAACTAATTCAATCCAAAACAACTAATAAAACTAATATGGAGTGTAACAAAATGAAAGAAATGAAACAACTAAACTTAACTTGTGACCATTAATCTAATATACTAAAATAAAGTTAATTAAATTCATACTTGGAATAAAAAGCAATCCAATATGAAGAAAAAAATGTTGGTGGTAAAGTAGTCCTTAGAGACTCACTTGTTTGATATCCTTTCTCCTCTCAACTATAGACTCTCCCTTTAATAAAAGGAATGTGGGAAAATCAAATAGATGGACTAAAAAAAGAAAAAAAAGTGTTGTTGTTTGTGACTAGTATAGAAGCCTAGAAGTTGTTTAGAGTAATACATTTGATTAAAAAAATTGTATTATTTAAGATCTTAGAGGCTATGCATAGTTTTCAGAAGTATGAGAATCCTAGTACAATCCTTCAACAAAACTTAGATTTGTTATTAATCATAACAATGCGGAAGTAAAAGAAATAAATTCTCAAGAAGAGATGATCCAAAGACCCTTACAAAATGTTCTATCCACTATATTAATATCAAGGGAGCCATAATTAGGAAGAAAAAGTCAAGTTTAACTATGTTGGGTGTGTTCATTCATAATTAGAATAAGAGAAAAAAAATGGTGAAATAATAGATGTATGCAAGAAATCATGTATGCAAAAGCAATAAGTTCATTCATTAATTTTAATAGTAATGAATTAAATAGGGTAGATCCAAATTTAACAAAGGGGAAAATCATTTAAAAATAGGTGAATTCATTAATTAACTACCAAAATATAAGTTTTTGTGAAGAAGAGATTTGCTACTCCCGAGTCTCTAGGAAAAAGAAGATTCTATAAGGAGAAAATGGTCCTCAACTACCTCAAGGAACAAAGATCAAGTGATAGGATAAAATGATGAGAGTTTCAAAATCAGAAAGCGTAGATCACAAAGGTTTTCTAGATAGACTAGTGAGCTCTCGATCAAGGATGACAACGTGAAATCAAAAAGAGTAGATCAAAAAGTTTTTTTGGATAGACTGGTGAGCTCTCATTTAAATACGACACCATAGAATCAAAAAGAGTAGATCATAGAGGTTTTCTAGATAGACTGGTGATCTCTTGGTCAAGAATGACATCGTGACGTGCTCACATCTCAATGGTGCACTAACATCTCATACGAACCAAAAAATGAGAATATCATAGAAACAACTTAAG
>VDFB02189942.1:0-16825 GCA_007258455.2 Sequoia sempervirens
ATCACCATGAGACCACATTTCTTTGAGGCATTTTTACAAAGAGTTCACTACCTTGTCTATGCTACCACATTTTTCATACATGTCTACCAAAGCATTTTATCAAACAGTTCACTGCCTTGCTGCTATGGCTAAAAGCCTAAAACAAGTGCTTTAAAACAAGCTATGGATGATTGGAAAAAATCTATCACAGCAAATAGTAAGCAACAAGCTACGGTCTCATGGTTTTTTTTTCGTGTGAAAATCAGCATTGGTTTTATTTGCAGGTTTTATACACATAATTTTGGCAATTTTGCAGATAGAAATGGAAAAAATTGTTGACCAAAAGGTCAACAATTTTTTTAAAAGATCAGGGAAAAATTTGTCCAGCTTGTAGATTTTTTTAAAATCAGGATTAATCGGGGATTTTTGCAGATTATTGCTTCTATGATTTAAAGTGTTGCAACACTAGTCAAATTTTTATTATAATCATACCAGCAAATGTGGAAAAAAGCAACCGTGAGCTAGAATGAATATATATATATATATATATATATAAAGAGAGAGAGAGAGAGAGAGAGAGAGAGAATCGGGTAGCCCCTATAAATTGAAGTGTGCCTAGTAAACTTTTTCCACATGATCGGTGAATCTGGCATGACATGTCCTTCAGTGCCATGGGGACGGGGGGAGACTAGATCTCGTGACCTGTAATGTCTCCATTTTGGCCATACGCTCTTTGTTTGGTTTTAGCCTATTTCCAAAAATCCATAGGCTACTTAGATGTGCAATTTAGGGTTTCCACTTTTTTTAAGTCTCGCTTCCAGCTCAATTATACTTTTTGTTGGTTTTTAGGTAAATTTACTATTTTTGGTAGTGGCTATTTTTAGTAAGTCTAATTTTGGCAGTGGCATCATCAGTAGTTCAACTCAAGTCATCTAGTTATCCATCAGTTTTAGTTTGGCTTTGGATTTGGTTTTCTTCATGAGTTGAGTTTATACTTAGTCAAATTTCATGTTTCTCAGTTGTACCCCATGCCTAGGAGTAATAACTTCATGTTGTTTTAAAAGAGGGGCCATTAATGGGGTCAATTGTGCATTTAATAATTTATTAAATGTTTTATTGTTGCAAAGTGAAGTTGGATGCCTAAAGGAGGTTGAGTAATATTTTAT
Organism: Sequoia sempervirens; assembly: GCA_007258455.2. NCBI lineage: Eukaryota > Viridiplantae > Streptophyta > Pinopsida > Cupressales > Cupressaceae > Sequoia > Sequoia sempervirens. The sequence continues at coordinate 1,146 of VDFB02189942.1, forward strand.
TATTTCAAAAAGTAAAATGCAAAAAGGTGGTGTCCCTTTTGGAAGTTGAAGTGATTCAACTTCTTTGAATTTGAAGAGTTCTTGTTGCTTCATTTGGCAACTGAAACTTATATATTGCTGTTGTTGAAGAGCTGATTATGTTATGTTTTGGAAAGCAAAGTTATGCTGCTGGTTTGAAATCCAGAATCCGGCTAAGGGAAAGCTTAGCAAATTTACTCCATTCTTCGGGCTTGAAACTATGGTTCCCTAGATGGTCTATTGGGGGATGTGTGCTTCATGCAGAAGTGCATATTGAGCATCAAAGTGAAGAAATTTGGTGATGTTTTCAGTATTTTGTGTTGCTGATTTTTATACAACTGAAGATGATTTTTGTATATAGCTCTTTGAGTAAATTTTATTTCATTATGGGTATTTGAGCTAACCATTTCTATGCTAAGGGCGATGCTATTTGCAGAAAATCAGAATTTATGATGAAGTGTGGATTTTTCTAGGAAGGCCGTACCTTTTCTAGGGCCGTACCATTAATGATCAACTTGTATTGGGTTTCGAACTTGCTGTTTGTAATGTCCCCTTCTCAAAACTAATCTTTCCAGTGACCGTTGGCCTTTTCCGGAGACCCGAAGGCTAGTCGGAAGGTAAAATTAGGGTTTCCTATTTTGAAGGATGTTCTTGCTCGGGGTTGGTTGATTCAATGGCGGATTCTTTCTGGGTTTTCAGAGAGCTTCGCAGTGGTATGTTATTCTTGGCATTCTGAGCATCTTCAGGAATTTACTATTTTTAGTAAATTCTATTTCTGGCAGTAAACTGGTTGGTCTCAGGCATAGTTGACTTTCCTCTTCAGCTGACTCAATTGGCGTATTCAGACTCTGGCCTCGGGATGCAGTTTGAGGTGATAAGTTGAATTATTTTAAAGAAGTCATGTTTAATGTTATATTTTAACATTGTCCCCTTGGCCTAGCAACTTTACTTTAAGTTGTTTTAAAAAGAGGTTATTTATGGGTGGGCGCCTCATTAAAGGAAGTAATTATGTTTTTATTAAAAGATTTATTCCAAGCAAAAGTGGATGCCAATTTCAATGAAGGAATAAAGTAATAATTAAAATATTGCTTGGGAAAGTGGGACACCATCTATTGGGGGATTAGGGTTTGACTCAAAAGGAGATTAGGGTTTCGAGAAGGTCAACAGGAAACTACAAAAGGAAGCCTTTGGTTCTCATTTGATTATCTTTTGTCTATAGTATTGTTACTCTGCCGGAATGGTATTGGATTGCTTCGAGGAATGAAGGCCTCCTAGCTCGGGCATTGCTTCTTGCTTGCAACACAGCAACTAATGATGAGATAGCGTAATTTGTGAGTTTTGCATTGGGTTTTGAGCATTGTATTCAGCTTGTGCCTTGTTAGTTCAGTTTTGCATATTAGAGTGTTTCTAGTTATTGCATTCTTAGCTTAGCTACAACAGATTATTGTTTTTATTTGTAAATCAAAAAATACAAAAATATTGCTTCTGGGTATTGTCTTATTCTCTCTGTTTGTAGTGGGTGACCCTATTCCCAAAGTTATAGAATTTAATGTGAAGGCTGTGATTTTTAAAAGAAAATCGCCCCTTTCTGCTGGGCCGTACCTTTCAGCTTGTCTTGGGAATCGTGCATTAATTGATAGTTGCATTTTAAGTCTGTTTTTGGTTACTAGCTTGAGCGCCCTCATACTAGGAGTATTGTGCATCAGAGCTCATGCCATTTGAGTGAGTTATAAGAGAGATATGAGCATATGAGTAAATTCATAGGTTGCTGGTTTTAAATTCAAAAGTGCAGATTTGTGAAAAGTCAGAATTATTTTATTGATTTGGCATCTTAAATCAAGCCAAGGAGAGATCTTTATATGATGTAATGCTAATCTTTCATATTCCTATGCTCTTGGCAGGCAGATGAGCTTCATTTTGTAAACTGATAGTAGTACTGGCAGCAATTCTCAATCTTGTTCAATTCTGACTTGTAATGCTCTCTTTACATTCTGAAGTTGTTTAGTAATATCTTAGATCTCTGCGCTATGGTAGCTTCTTTCCCACTCTGGGTTAGAAAGCACATTCTGGGTGTTGAGTACTTTCAGCATTCTATCTTATTTCTATTCAAGCATTGTAATTTCTGTTATCTCCGCCATATGGTCGCCTCATTTCCATATTGGAATTGAGCGGCACATACTTGGTGTCGAGTGTGTTTTCAGTACATTAGTTTGTAGGGATCCTCTGACCACATGCTCGTCGTTCGCCGGAGCATTCTTGGTTAGAGTTTTCGCATAAGCATTTTGTTTAAGATCCTCTGACCAATGCTCACACCTTGCCCACATCGGGATCCTGGTGTACATTCTAGTTAGAGTTGCTTCAGCATCGTTTTGGTTTAGCTGCTAACCTTAACGGGTGCTTGGTTTGTAACTTGCAATTTGAAAAAGTTGAAAAAATTTGGCTCGGAATATTTCAGTTTGAAATCCAGAATCCGGCTAATGGAAAGCTTATCAAATTTACTTCATTCTTCGGGCTTGAAACTATGGTTCCCTAGATGGTCTATTGGGGGATGTGTGCTTCATGCAGAAGTGCATATTGAGCATCAAAGTGAAGAAATTTGGTGATGTTTTCAGTATTTTATGTTGCTGATTTTTATACAGCTGAAGATGATTTTTGTATACAACTCTTTGAGTAAATTTTATTTCATTATGGGTATTTGAGCTAACCATTTCTATGCTAAGGGCGATGCTATTTGCAGAAAATCAGAATTTATGATGAAGTGTGGATTTTTCTAGGAAGGCCGTACCTTTTCTAGGGCCGTACCATTAATGATCAACTTGTATTGGGTTTTGAACTTGCTGTTTGGTGATTGTTTGGCACCTACAAACTCATGGTTGTTGGTCGTCTATCCTTCTTGAATACTACTCTGAGTTTTGGTGAGCTTTGAAGTTGATTTGAGGTAGATTTGAGCATTTTGATGTTTCATAGGTTGCTGGTTCAATACTTTCAGTTTGTTGTTTGTCATATCAGATTTATATCAGTTCAAATTTTGGCTTGTAATTTGGTGATTGAGAAGATTTAGAGTTGAAGAAATCATCCTTCAAACATTTGCATTGATTTTATCATTGTAACACTTGTAAATTGCAGATTTATTTCATTGTAAGGCTGTGAATTAGTAGTAATAATCCATTCATTTTAATTGCTGCATTTTCTTATGAATTTTAATGCAAACACTTTAGCCCCTAGATGGTTTACCGCTAGTGTGGATAAAGAACATTTTAGGAGCTTATCTCTCTTATTTGCAACTATTTCTATTCATTGTAAAGCTAGTTAGTAGTACTAACGGCTATTTCATTTTATTGTTGCAATTTATACTTGATTACACTCCCACAATTGAGTGGTTGAGTTTTAGAATAAACATCTTTCTTTTTTGTAGATTCCCCCCACAAAATAAGTGGTTGTGTGGATTGTTTTCCCCCCCACGAAATAAGTGGAAAAGAGGATATAATGGTTGGCTTGCCGCCTTAGTAATGTAATAATCTCACCCACTAAATAAGTGGAGTATTCCCACTACTTGTGAATGCCTGCATCAGCAGATGAATTGTACTTTCGGTTCAGTTTATACTTAATGATCCTCTGAGCATATGCTATCACCTCGCCCACATTGGGATCTTGGTGAACATTCTTGGTTATAGTTACTTTCCATGCTGATTTGCATTTGGAGCTAACGCTAATTAGTGGTTTGATGCTGGTTTGTGTGTCTAATTTTGGGGAAAAAAGGTAAGGGGAATATTTCAGTGGTATCAGAGCAGAAGTTCCTGCCATTCTGTTGGAGAGAACAAAAATATTAGTGTTGCCACAATGGACATCAGCAGATTTTCCGAACAGTTCAGGAGGGAATGTGAACATGATGCTTCCATATTCCGCGCAGAATATCAGAGTATGTCTGATGAGTTCAAGAATGATGTTTCTTTTGACTGCTACTTGAATTGTGTGTTGATTAGGTATCCTGGAAAAGTGGGTGTGGTCAATTACATCAAGAAAAAAATTAAAAGAGAAGCAGAACTTTCCATGGTTGAAGAATCAAGGAAGGAAGAAGCAAAAGGATCTGTTTGTGGTTTGCAGCCCACAAGTAAGCAAATTGAAGAGAAAAATCAGTCAACAAGTGGTGAAGAAGACACAAGCAAGGTGCACATTTTGGTTCCAAATGATAGTGTGCTTGACGAAGATACCTTGGCAAATGAGGAGATTAAGATAGAGTCCCAAAATACATCCGTAGACTTGCATGAGATGGGAGATAATGAAGATTGTTTGGGTAAGAAGGAAATAACAACAATTTTGAGTCCTAAAAATGATTCATCTGATGAAGAGCTTGAGATAAATGACTTCACAGAAGTTTTTAGTAGTACCAATGTGCGGGTTGAGTTCACTAAAGAAGAACAAATTGAAGGAAATACTGGTGGTGTGATTGAATCAGCCTATGACCACCTTGATGTTGATATTGGTTATGATGATTTGATTGAGTTTAGATCGAATCATGTTGAAGATTTGGTGAGGGATAATTCTCTACTTGTTGCTTATCCAAATTCCCAAAGGATTTCATATGAAGAATTTAAGACAAGTGACCAAGGTGACTTCTTTGGAATGTTTGTGGATGCTAATGATAAAATCAGCAACTCATCTACTCATGACAGATCCATTGAAGAAAAGAATGAAAAATTATTCAAAGCAGCCAGCTTTGATGATCCTTTATTCCATTGCAATGATAGTGTTTTGGGTGGTAGTGGGTTTGATTATCAAACTAAATCTGTGGAGAATGTTATAGATGAAGATTTCAGTTCAAGTGGGTTGAGGAGTGACTCATTCAAAGAGTCAATAGTTCAAGAGGAGCATGATGATCTCTTTCCTATTGATCATTGCAATCAAACCTTTCACATTTGGGATCCGGGCGCGATGTCACCAAGGTATGATTTTTGATCCTGATGAAGTTCAAAAATCAGTTTGCATTGCAAGTAATGAAGTGATCTTTGGAGGAGAAGTTGCAGCAATGGCTAATGAGAACGTGATTTCTTATGTTGAAGAGAAGAATGTTTTAAAATCAGCAAATGGTTTGGATGCCTTTTAGAATTACGCACAAGAAGAGTATGAGAACTTGAAAGGTCAAGATAGAGGTACTAATTTGTTTGAAGAAGTTGTTGACAAGCCTTCGATTCAAGAGTTATGCAGTGATAAGATTAGAAAGAAGGCTGATTTTGAGAATCAAGTCAAAGAAAATAAATCAGAAAAGTTGATATTTGATGAACAAAGTTTCTTTGCTGATTATGATCATGGGCCTAAAGAGCTGCAAGTTTTGAAAGATAACTTATTGGTTACAGAAGAGAAAATTGTTAAGGTGTTATCAAGATCTGATAGCACACACAATTTTATTGAAGAACTTTACTGGGAGCTGCAGTTTGAAGAGAGACAAAATGGATTTAAGGGTGGAGACACTCTTTCTAAGGTGCAAACCATCAAAGAAGCATTTGAATCCATAAAGTCAGATTATTAGCACTTGGTCTTAGATAGGGATCATGCTATTAAGTTTGCAGAGGAAACCTATGATGCCTATCAAGAGAAGGAGAATGAGGTTGATAGGCTTTGTCTTGATCTTTCCTTAGCTCATCACTCTTTATGCAAGGGAGAAAATCAAACTCCTATTGCAGCCACACTTGAAGGACAAGAAGTTGATACAAGGATTATGGAGATCAAACAAATAGTTGAAGGTATTAATGAACTCCATAATGATGAAACTTTGCTTAATTTTAAGGAGATTCACGAAGATGATGGGAATTGGAAGGTAAATCAAGAGTGTGAACTCTTGAGTTGGGAAGGGAACTTGCCTCGAGAAGGGATAGCTTGCAGCCATGAGCTTGATGTGATGACTGGTAATGTGTGTGATATTCATCACACTACATTGTACTGATCAACAACTAATGATGGGTATCCTCAAGTTGCAGAAGATGTGCATGAATTCTATGAAGACACCAATGAAAGGGATGAAAGAAATATTTTTTCTATGATTGTGTACAATAATCCACCATCTTCACATAATTTGTTAAATCATAAGGTGATTGACAATTTCTACGTGGATGACGTTGGTAAGAGGTTTTATGTTTTTGACATGCATGATTTTATGGTTAAGTATAAGAAAATGTTGGTGGATCCAAGCTATATATCAGGCAACACTCTCTTGGGATGGTTATTAAATGAGCATTTAATGATGTCCAAACTTGAACTTGCTGGTCTTCACTCAACATTGACCAAGGGAAGAGTACCGCCTATCTTAAGATGGTTGATTTGGTTAGGTCTCAGAAATATGCATCAAATTGTGGGAGAACTTTTAGACTTGCCCCTTTGGTTCCTAGATTGTGCATTGTTGATGAGTGATTATTCTAAAATGCTGGTCATTAAAGGTTCAAACTTTGCATTGATGGTTGCAGCTGATTACATGGATTTGTGTGCTCGAGACTTTCACTATGGCTCTTGGAGATATGTTGGGAATTCTTCCCAATGTGTTGGAGATTATTGGTGGTTGGGAATTCATGCTTGGAATTCTCAACAAGGCTTGATGGAGATTGTTGCAAGTAGAAAAAAAGATCTTCAAAGATATAAGAATTCAATTCTCAGAATCTTTGATGCGGCCCCCATCTTTACCAGCCATTCGATGGTTCCTTTTTCTCATCAATTGATGGATTGGAGAGATGCTTTGAACAAAAGATGGTTTAATAATGGGTTGAAGTTCCTTGAGGGAATGTTTCCAGCCTGGGCATGAACAGTTGTCATATTATGAACGCTAATTTCCAAAGTTGCAGCAGCTGTTCAACTCCTTGTATGCTGATTTTCCTAAAATCGGACTTTAATTGGTTTATTTCAGACTTCATGGGCAGCTGGTACATTCATTTTTTCTCTTCACAATCTCTTTTCAGTGAGGGTTTATGGCCTCTCAAGTGGGAAATGATGTTTAATTGTGATTCAGATCAATTTTGGATGATGTTTAAGTTCCTTTCCAGTGGTTTCCTTTGTACAATTTTTGGCACTAGTGTTTGGGGCAGCGAACCTTTGCTTGTTTGGGTTCAATTTTTTGAGTCTTTTGGGGAGAGATTGGTAGAAGTTTTGAGAAAGCTTCTTGATTATGTCAGAGTTACTCAAAGAAGGCATTATTCTTCCTTGAGGAGTTTGGATGATGCAGTTGTTATGACGATGCAAAGAGTTGTTTATTCCTTTGCAAATAGCTATGATGGAGTCACATTTGTTGTTGTGATTCGGTTTGATGCTTTGAGGAGTTATGTTGATGAGAATATTTTTGAGTTGCTTAGATTATTCTTCATTGTTCTTAGAATGGTGATTGACATTGACATTGCAGATGTTAATTCCTCAGAGTTTATTGGGCATGGGACAATGTTTGATTATGATTTCAGTCCTTCCTAGTTTATCAGTTTGAGTTTCATGAACGGTAACTTCTTGGAGCTACAAGGGAGGTTAGAGCAAAATTGGCACAAGAGTTTTAACTGGATGATCAGAGTGGAGCAGCTTCAGCATGGTGGGACTTTTCAAAGATGGACATGGGACCCTGAGATCCTATTTGTTTTGATGGGATCAGTTTGGAGTGTAGTGGCATTGCTTGAGGACAAGCAATTCTAGGAAGGGCGGAGTGTAATGTCCCCATTTTGGCCATACGCTCTTCGTTTGGTTTTAGCCTGTTTCCGGAAATCCATAGGCTACTCAGATTTCCAATTTAGGGTTTCCACTTTCTTTAAGTCTTGCTTCCAGCTCAGTTCTGCTTTTTGTTGGTTTTGAGGTAAACTTACTATTTTTTGGCAGTGGCTATTTTTAGTAAATCTAATTTTGGCAGTGGCATCATTAGCAGTTCAACTCAAGTCATCTTGTTATCCATCAGTTTCAGTTTGGCTTTGGGTTTGGTTTTCTTCATGAGTTGAGTTTATACTTAGTCAAATTTCATGTTTCTCAGTTGTACCTCACGCCTAGGAGTAATAACTTCATGTTGTTTTAAAAGAGGGGCCATTAAGGGGGTCAATTGTGCATTTAATAATTTATTAAATGTTTTATTGTTGCAAAGTGAAGTTGGATGCCTAAAGGAGGTTGAGTAATATTTTATTATCTCAAAAAGTAAAATGCAAAAAGGTGGCGTCCCTTTTGGAAGTTGAAGTGATTCAACTTCTTTGAATTTGAAGAGTTCTTGTTGCTTCATTTGCCAACTAAAGCTTATATATTGCTGTTGTTGAAGAGTTGATTATTTTATGTTTTGGAAAGCAAAGTTATGCTGTTGGTTTGAAATCCAAAATCCGGCTAAGGGAAAGCTTAGCAAATTTACTCCATTCTTCGGGCCTGAAACTATGGTTCCCTAGATTATCTATTGGGGATGTGCTTCATGCAGAAGTGCATATTGAGCATCAAAGTAAAGAAATTTGGTGATGTTTTCAGTATTTTGTGTTGCTGATTTTTATACAGCTGAAGATGATTTTTGTATACAGCTCTTTGAGTAAATTTTATTTCATTATGGGTATTTGAGCTAACCATTTCTATGCTAAGGGCGATGCTATTTGCAGAAAATCAGAATTTATGATGAAGTGTGGATTTTTCTAGGAAGGCTATACCTTTTCTAGGGTCGTACCATTAATGATTAGCTTGTATTGGGTTTCAAACTTGCTATTTGGTGATTGTTTGGCACCTACAAACTCATGGTTGCTGGTCATCTATCCTTCTTGAATGCTACTCTGAGTTTTGGTGGGCTTTGAAGTTGATTTGAGGTAGATTTGAGCATTTTGATGTTTCATAGGTTGCTGGTTCAATACTTTCAGTTTGTTGTTTGTCATATCAGATTTATATCAGTTCAGATTTTGGCTTGTAATTTGGTGATTGAGAAGATTTAGAGTTGAAGAAATCATCCTTCAAACATTTGCATTGATTTTATCATTGTAACACTTGTAAATTGCATATTTATTTCATTGTAAGGCCGTGAATTAGTAGTACTAATCTAGTCATTTTAATTGCTGCATTTACTTGTGAATTTTAATACAAACACTTTAACCCCTAGATGTTTTACCGCCAGTGTGGATAAAGAAGATTCTAGGAGCTTATCTCTCTTATTTGCAACTATTTCTATCATTGTAAAGCTAGTTAGTAGTACTAACGGCTATTTCATTTTATTGTTGCAATTTATACTTGATTACACTCCCACAATTGAGTGGTTGGAGTTTTAGAATAAACATCTTTCTTGTTTGTAAATTCCCCCCACAAAATAAGTGGTTGTGTGGACTATTTTCTCCCCACGAAATAAGTGGAAAAGAGGATTTAATGGCTGGCTTGCCGCTTTAGTAATGTAATAATCTCACCCACTAAATAAGTGGAGTATTCCCATTGCTTGTGGATGCCTGCATCAGTAGATGAATTGTACTTTCAGTTTAGTTTATACCTAATGATCCTCTGAGCATATGCTATCACCTCGCCCACATTGGGATTTTGGTGAACATTCTTGGTTATAGTTACTTTCCATGTTGTTTTGCATTTGGAGCTAACGCTAATCAGTGGTTTGATGCTGGTTTGTGTGTCTAATTTTGGGGAAAAAAGTTAAGGAGAATATTTCATGACCTCTTGCTTGCAACATGATGCTTATAGCCAATCGAGTTAGGCCTCCCTGAACCTATTTTTTACCAGATAGGTTGAAGTTGTTTGTTTCATTTATCTTCAACAGGCCATAAGTTTTGTCCCAGAGCTCTGTTTTTCAAAAACATATAAGCGTTGGAAAGCTATTGAAGAGCACTATATAGTTACAATGCTAATTTTTCCAAAATTTATCTCAAGTTTATTTTGTATCAGAATTTGTAATTTTGGCCATTTTGGGCCTATTGAGCTTTGTATCTTGGAAATTCCTTTGTAAATGCACTAATCATAAAGTGAAAACATTGTAATATATTGGGGAGGTGATTTCATTGTAATATTTTTTTTTCAATTTTCAAGTTTTTTGTTTTTGTTTTGAAATTTTGAATGTGTTGTTTGCAAATAAAAAAAAGCCATAGGAATCACAATGTCATCTGGTTCTACCTCCGGCCCCACAACTAAATCAAAGTTCAAAACAGATCCAAATTCTCCTCTATGGAAGTATGTTGAAATGATACAACCGGTTCCAGGTGGTGGTGGTTACATTTGGAAATGCAATGGATGTGATGTTCAATATTCTAGTTCATATTTTAGGGTGAAAGCACATTTGTGTAACATACCTAGAAAAGGCATCAAGCCTTTTCTTGGAAGAGACAATGAACCTATTTTACGTGATATAGTTGCAAAATACATTATGGAGCAAGAAGTAGCAGATGCATGGGAGGCCCAAAAAGGAAATCACCCTTTATTAAAAAAAAAATCAAAGGGAATGCAGCCCCCATCTAATCCCAATATTGTGGTAGAAGACCACCCATTTATGGCCACTTTGGATTCTCAAGCTCAAAGTGTACAACATATTGCAAACTAAAGAACAAAGGGGCCTTTGGAACTTGTATTTCAAAATGAGAGTAGAGCCATTTCCCACCAAAATGTAGCAAGATGCATATATGCAAATGGAATAGCTTTTAATGTTGTTCGTTCTCCATATTGGAAAGAGATGTTGAGAACAGTTGATGAAGATCCAAAAGGGTACAAGGGCCCGGGTTATGAGAAGGTGTGTGGCACCTTATTGGAAAAGGAGGTTGTGTTGGTTGAAGACTCATTGAAGCCCATAATGGATTCATGGGTTGAGACAGATGTGTCCATTGTTTCAGATGGTTGGAAGGACTCAAAAAATTGGCCTTTGATCAATGTCATAGCGATGTCTCCTAAAAGGGTAATGCTTTTGAAAGCTGTGGATTGTGAGGGGAAAGTAAAAGATGGACAATTTTTTGCTAATATTCTCATTGCAACTATTGAGGAAGTGGGACCCCGTAACGTTGTTCAAGTTGTAACCGACAACGCCAAGAATTGTAGAGTTGTAGGATTGTTGGTTGAGGAAAGATATTCACATATCTTTTGGACACCTTGTGCGGTCCATTCACTCAATCTTATGCTGCAAAAGATTGGAAATAAAATTGCATGGATCAAAGAATTGTATGCAAAGGATGAGGACATTCAAATGTTCATCACCAACCACCACTTGTCTCAAGGGATCTTTAAATCATTTTCAAAATTGGAGATATTGAAAGTAAGTGAAGTAATCTTTACATTTTCATAATTTGATTGTGTATTCTAATTCTTCTTTAAAGTTTATTTTTAAATTTTAATTATTATTTTTAATTTACAATAGGTTCCAGAAACCTGCTTTGCCTAACACAATCATCTTGAGACGACTTGTGAAAGTTAGAGAGGCACTTTCTAGCATGGTGATTAGCAACAATTGGTCTATATGGAGGCAAAGCAGCATTGAAAGAGCAACAAAAATTAAGAACATGATATTAGATGACTCATGGTGGGATTGTGTGGAGTATCTCCTTAGTTTCACCAAGCCCATTTTGAGTATGACTTGCTATACTGACATGGACAAGCCATGCATTGGAGAGATATATGATGGTATAGACTCAATGCTCGAGAAGATCAAGTGCACCATAAATGCAAAAGAGCAAGAACTTGGAGAGACTTTCTTCAAACAAGTGCAAACAATTGTTGAAGAAAGATGGAACAAAATGACAACTCCATTACACCTTCTTGCCTTTGCATTGACTCCAAAATACTACAATAGTCAAATTCTTTCAGTGCTAGGAAGGCTTCCTCCATATAGAGATTTTGAAGTGGCTGAAGGGTATAAGGCAACATTCATGAGACTCTTCCCTGATCTTGAATTGCGAGGTGTAGTCATGAATGAGTTCATTGATTTTGTGCACTCAAATGGTCTAGGTGTTGATGTTCTTCGTGGTAGGTTCTTAAAGGATGCTCATATTTGGTGGGTACTTCCATGGACAATACTTCCAACATTTGCAGTCCCTTGCAATCAAAGTTTTATGACAAGTAAGTTTAATAAATTTTCATAGTTTAGTTTTAAAAGTTTCATAATTTCATTTATAATTTTTATAATTTTTTTAAAATTTATAATATATAACTTTAATTATTTACTTTGTCTTCATAGGTTGCTAGTTCATCTGCATCTGAGAGGAATTGGAGCACATATTCTTTCATCCACCCAATAAAGCGCAATAAATTGCTCTCAAAAAGAGCGGAGAACTTAGTATATGTGCATTCCAACTTGCGTCTCCTTTCACACAAACAACTTGACTACAAGGAAGGGGAGATGAAGTTGCGGGATATAGAGCTAGAGCATACTAACTTGGATGCTTCCACTTCCCACCATATTGCATATGGGTTCGATATCCAACAACAACATGGGCACAATAATAGTGCTAGTAATGGTGCCATTGGCACTACTTGTGATTCATCTAGTTACTTGTGATTCATTTAGTCTTCCTACTTCATCTAACGTCAATGTTGACATTGATATTGATGATTTACAGAATCCATATGATGATTAAAACTTTAAAAGTGTTGCAATATTGAACTTGAAGTTTGAATGATGAATATTTATCATGCATATTTTAAATGACGTTCAAGTTTATGGTGGTTTTGCTGTTTATATGATGTTATGTGATAGTCTAATCCGAATTCATGCTTCTAGGCTATATATATATATATATATATATATATGTTTTTTGTACTAACGAACCAAGCCTCCCCTTCCGCCCCCCAAATTTTTTATTTTATTTTTATATATATATATACATGTTTTTTGTATTAGCAGATTGAGGCTCCCTCCTACCCCAAAAAAATAAAAATTTTTTAATTGAACAGTGAGCCAAGACCCTTGAAATAGAGACAGACAGAGACCAATACAGGCTCACTTTACCATTAGCAAAAATCAAGAAGGAAAATTAAAAATAAAATTAATTCAAAATTTAAAGGTTTAGAAATTTTCTAGAAGCATTTTTGAGATTGAAGATTAGATATTAGGATTGAATGTTTTATTTGTTTTCCAAGGTTGTCTCAGGCTTTGGAGATAAATAACAAGTAATGCAAATTTGAACTTCAGGTTGAAAATGCCATTTGCAATGTGCAAAAACTTTTTGACATTCGATCTAGACTTTGGACTCTGTGATCCATTTCCAAGCTTCAAATGAAATTAAAATGGCACAAGAATAGTGAACCATAAGCCTTTTAAATCCAAAATTTGTCATCAAAATAAGAGTTGCGGACACATATACAAATTGTAAAAATGCTCCACACTCTAGATTTTACAAACTAGACTTCAGCTCATGGAATGCAAATTTCATTTAAAACTACAATGTATGAAAATATCCTTTGCAAACACCATGCAAACAAAGTGTTAAATATGCCGCACAAAAATGTGTATAAATGCTAGTCATGGGCTCAATAGTGTATAAATTGTGCATGTAAAGTAGGTGATTTTACCTTAATTTTGACATGTTTACACACCAAAAACTTGTTGAAAGTTGTAGGTCAATGATTTTGCTAAAATGTAATGTCCCTGTTTTAGCTGACATTGTTGAGGAGTGAGCTTATCATTTTGACCCTCATAGGCTGATAGGTTTTATTAGAGGGTTGTCCATGGCAGTTATCTAGAGTTTCAGAACCTTACTCTATCAGTTGATTCAGGTTTGTGCCTTTGCAAAGTCTTACAGAGTGATATTCAGGCACTTACTATTTATAGTAAGTCGGGCCATTAGGGGTTACTATTTCTGGTAGGGCACCTGGCTTAGTGGGCTACCTCAGTTTTGACCCAGTTTGGCAGTTGGTTGAGTAGACAGTGAATATTTGAGCATTTAATAATATTTGGAGAATTATTAATATTGTGACTTTATATTATAAAGTCAATTATTGAAATATTAATTATTAGTGGCTAATTATAAAGTATTTTACTACTTTATAATAGAGGGGCAATTAATATTATTAAATGAGCATTTATAACTCATTAAAGTGGATGCCCCATTTGATGATTAATTTTCCAAAGTCTTGAGGGCTAATTATTATTATTAAAAGTTTATTATTAAATGCTCAAGGTTGCTTTTTGGGGGTCGAGCCTCTTAGAAGAGGTATTTAATTCTCAGAGACAAAATAGAACTCATTATTGATTGATTATTCTAATTTTTTCTTTTCTCTCTGAGAACATTTGGAGTTGGAGAAACAAGGGTTTTTGCAATCAAGTTTTGGAGAATGTCAACTCTTTTGAATCAAGCATACTAAGGTTGTGAAATACTAGTTGAAGCTTGCTAACAGGGTAGCTTGTTCAGAATTTACACTCGTGCTTACAGAGGAAAATAAGTAAGGGTTTGAAGAAGAATCTATTTATTCAAGGGAGATCAATTTCAATCCTTATTTGCCGGATCTCAAGCCTTTCTTCCTTTAGCCATACAGCATGCTTGTTGCTGCCATGGCTGTACTACATTAGCTTTCAGGCGTGTGAATGCAAGAGAGAAATGCCTTGCTTTTTCAGCTTCCATCCACTCAAACTTGGTCGCTTCTACTTGCAAACGTGTTAGGCGTCAATTTTGCTGAGGAGATTGAAGTATTTGTTGCTATTCTGATTTTCTCTCAGTTATGCGCTTTACTGCAAATAAAACCAGGTTTTTGATTCATAAATCAGCTGCTTTTTACCATGCATGTTTGCCTTTCTACTTGTAGATCATAGAGCCATTATTGTAATCAGTCTGCAAGATAAATAAAGTCATTTGGCATCAGTTTAAGAGTTGATTTACTTCAGAATTGCAATCTTGAATTTATTAAATATTTTTCAAGCATTTCTTTCAAAAATCGCAAAAACCCTTATTGCACAAAAAAACTACAAAACATCAAAAAAACAAAAAAAAAACTAGCATTCTCCATCAGGGGTTGGGGTTGGGGTTGAGAGACACCTGGTCTCTTACATAAAAAACACAATTTAATGGGTGAGGAAATTGGCAAACTTGGCGATTTCCGATTTTCACGATTTTTTGTTTTCTATGATATTAACAACAAAAATCTATATACTACAATTCATGGGCTAAACTTTCAATTTTATTTTCTCTCTATGTCTCCATGTGTAAATGCCTTTAAATTTCAAAAACAAGTTTTTGTCCCTTTTTCTACATTTTTTTTAAATCCAATTTTTTCTTGTTTAAATTCTATTTTTCTCAAAAGAATCTTATACTTTTGCTTTGCCAATTTTTTTCCCAAAATATTTTTGCTGCTATGGTTTAATCTAGTTTAGTGTGATCTCATTGCCATGCCTGAATATATGTAATAGTATAAGGGGTTATTATAAAACACATTTTTAGACACTCGTATGGCAGATTATCTACTTTAAAAAGGTGTTTGACCTTGAATATTGTAGACCAACATATAAAGCATGAAGTGATGACCAAAATAGGATTGGACTATGTAGTGGGTATGGTCTATGTTAGGGTAAATATATAGTTTATGTGGTGATATCTATTGCAGTACCTTAGAGAAGCCCTCCCATGGTTCAATAGAGTTAGAAATGAAGGAAATCCTACCCACCACAACAATTGGTTCTTAGTTGCCCAACCTGATTACATGTTTCATGGTGCTCTTCCTAGGTTTGACACCCTTCACACTTGGGAGACTATCTAGGCTTAGGGATTTGGGACCTACAACTC
>VDFB02189943.1:0-11318 GCA_007258455.2 Sequoia sempervirens
TCAAGTCCATATGAGCTTGTTTAGGCTGACTTACTAAAAATAGTAAGTGACCGTTTTCGCTATTTTTGACTCTTAATTGTATTACACTCCTTAAGTGCCATCATGGAACTCAAAACAATTAAAAAAATTAAGGACAAATATTTTTTTTGGGTGATGCAAGATTGCCCTACACTGCTGGATGCTCCTGCATCAACAAATGATGCAACATGTAGAAATTATTAGTTGATTGAGATTGATGAAAGTAGAAGGAATGCTCAGAAGATTAATAGACATGCACAACAACAAATGAAATGGTTGTTGGATAAGATAGAAAGCCTAAAGAAATTTAAAACTAGAGACATGGTGTTGGTTTGGAATGCCAAGTTATAGGATGAAGGAAAATATGGAATATTTGATGGTATGTGGTTTGGCTCCATGAAAACTGAAAATTCTTATAGTGAGGATCCTTATTTCATTAAGAATCTAAAAGGATAATTTCAAGAATTTCTAGTGCATGGAAAATTCCTAAAGAATTATTTCTCATGAGCTTCAAATCCTCTTTTCCATAACATAGTTTTTTGTTCTTGTGTTGTGTTGTGCAACCATGGTTATCTATTATCCATGGAGAAGTGTTATTATGCATTTCCTTGTGTGTGAGGTTTACATCATGTAGTTCTCTGAATTCTCATTGTGTTCCAATGGAATACATGTACTTGAAAAAGAGGCTCAATTGGATCCTGTGTAATTTTCTATTGTATGCCATGGTTAAATTTTCAACTCAATATATGAAAACGTCATCCCAATTTTTAGCCCCTTTATTTTCACAAATTTTCTAAACTAGGTCAATGATTTTTTCTTTTGTTTGTGTGTCAAAGCTGTTTAATATAAATACTCTTGATTTTGTAAAGTTTTATTCTTACATAAAAGATCCATTAAAATAGTCTGGTACAATCAAACTTTATTTATGTCTAAAAATAATAACATACTTTTTTTGGAAAGTGTTGTTAGACGAGCATGTATGGACCCAAATTTTTCCCAAATATCTAGAATTGTAAAGTCACCCTATAGTAAAAATCAACCGAAGATCACCTAGAAAAAGAAAGATATTAAAATTTCAAAATATATACTCAAATTGGATTATGATTCTTTAAATGAAAAATATTTCCTCAAAAGTTTCCAAAAATGGTGTTTCTAATTTTTAAGAGCATAAAGATCTCCAAGATCTTTAGTTTAAAGAAAAGTGAGGTTAATGTTGATGGGGATGTTACTCACACAACACACAAATATATTTTCAAACAATGAAACCTATCTATCTCGAAAGATCACTAAATTAGTTATCCCAAGCCTCGCAAATGTCAAGTCTTGACTTACTATGTTCGCTCAGGGTTCGTTGTTTTATACTGTTTTACAAAGTGACTTACAATTATTTTATAATCTTCTAAAAATTGAAAGTAATTCAATCAATCATATTTTTTTTGATAAATCACTTTCCACATGTAGATTACTCCAACTACTTCTACCAAAGAAATTTCAAAAGATTAAAGAGAGTAAAGAGTTGAAGAGGTTTAACGGTTTCATATATTACACACATACATACTGAAATAAATGTAGAATGAAGCAAAAAACTATTTGTACTTCATTGGAATATCTCATAGCTACATATAAAATAATGCAAGAGTTTAAACAAATTGACCGTTCACCAATAAAATATCTTTAAAATACACCCAAAAATGACATAACAAATTGATTATTTCAACAAAATGAATAGCTTATAGTGATGCAAAATTTATCATTAAGAATGGCCTTGATATTACTTCAACATTACAAGTCTCTACAATATGTATAAGTATTTACTAAAGATGAAAAAACATGAAATATAAGTTAAAGTGGAAATTTTCCAATTCAAGCTCTGTGTTACTCAATTTTTGATCCTCCATAAAAGATAACCTGCTTCCTTTTATAGAACTAAGATAGAGGTTAGTTACAAAATCACACATGGTGAGACTGAATTAGGGGAATCAACATCAGGCATGTGGCAATAAAATATTTTTTGCATATCGACTATTAATAGATAATTTCAGAAGAATTGATCAAATTTATCTCTCTAACTTGGTCATTTCTGATTATTCACTAACTCTTCAAAATTCAAGATAATATTCATGTATCCTTGTGGTTGACAAAATATTGGTGGCTATCCTTCAATTCAAGATTCACTACCCCAATTTAGTCAACTCTTTCATTTATATTCTCATCCCTTTATTTTCTATCATCTTCATTAAAAAATTGATCTAGTTTTGACATGCTCCAAAATACATGTAACTTGTTGTATTAGTTCCTTCAAAGGGTTGCACATCCGCATATAAATTTGCAACTAGATCTTCAAATTCCTAACTCTTTTTGACATCTTATATTGACAATTTACTTTCCACACCTACATCTAGAATAATTTAAATCAAATATCCTTGTCAAAACTTACATTATGTTAATACCTTATTTAACCATTTAATCCCTTTACTTTTAACTTTGAACTTAATTCCACAATACACACCATCATAATAATTCCAATCATACAATCCTTTCATTTAAATTCACCATTTTGATTAATTTGCTTCTAAAATCTTTTTTATATCCATTTTACTACCATTATGGGACCATTTCGAGGATTTGGATGGGTACCAAAATTTTAGAGATTCTTATTGGATGCAGAATTAATTAAATTTGTAGCATTAGGTTCCACAACAAGAAGTATGTCTGAAAAGCCAATTTTACTTAACTCGTGTATAGTAGTAATCATATATGTTATCAGGTTCACTAATCACCATTAGTGTTATTTATGTATTAATTAAGATTTTCTTTATGGACTAAATACTTCATCCTACCCAACATTTGGATTAGAAAATTCATCTTCTTCATCTAATTCAATAAGCTTTATAACTGGTGGAACCCTACAATTTTTTTGAGTTGGTCTTTGGTAATCCTAGTTTTGAAATATTGTCAAGGGTTTAGGGTTTTATGCTATGTTAGTTGGTTTTGCTTAGCATATTTTCCTTTCGTCTTAATCCTTGTTCTTTTGGTCTAATCTTCCATTGACCTACCAATTTAGGTTTCTAGTTGTCTAAGTTACATCTTAAGCCATTGTCTCCATGTGGTTACCGACCCCTTGTGTCTAGGGTTCCCATTTTCCCATCACATGTTTTCTCTCCTTTCACTTTGGTCTAGGAGTTGTTTTATAAAGTTGGACCCTTTAAATATTTTACTTTTCTATCCTAGGTTGGCTTATTCATTGGTTTATTTTAAGTCCCCACTCTTCATTGTCCCTAGGATACCCCTTCTTTATAAATAACTTTAAGGCATATGCTAATTACCACCACTTAAGTCTTTGCATCGTGTATCACTGAAGGCTTCTTGCTCATCGGTTCCATTTCTACGATGAGCGATGGACTCCTTTTGCTTGCATTGTGTACATCCTTTATATCGCTACAATTTTATCATCTTTCATTTCATTTCTGCAATGCATGATGGCTTATGTTTCTTTTGCATCACTCTCCTCCTTCGCATTGCTAAATTTATATTACTTGCTTAACCTCTCTTGCGACATGTGATGGACTTTGTATTTCCTTTGCATTGCATTGGTCCTTTGCATCATTGAAAACTTTTTATCGCTTAACTCATTCTAGCTATGAGCAATGAGAAACAAAAAGGATTGTGATTGTGCCACCTATCAAGATCTTATGCCATCACTCATCCATTCTTATTGCTGAAGGCTTTTTCATTTCAAATGAACTTCAACGATAAGCTATGAGTGATGGTGAACCTCCAACTTCCTTTGCATTGTTTGAGGTTGATACATCGCTAAAACATGATTTAAGCTTTAAAACACTACATCGATGAGCAATGAGTGATGGGAGAATATTCTTGCAAATATTCTCTCCATTGGAGGAATTCTTCACATCATCATTTCATTTTTTCAAGCGATGGTGTTACATCAACGTGCGATGGTCCTATAAAATAAGTAATGGAGAACGTGGAGTGGCCACGTGGTGATCTCTTAGGGTATCATCATTGTTTTAAAGCAAGGTGGTGGAAAGCAAAAAGGGATGGGCGAGGATGAGCGAGAGCCATCACTTGAGTCTTAAATCAGATACATCAATGAATGAAATTCAAACCTAAATGACTAAGTGTCAGAAATGCTCCTATTCGTGCACGATCCATCTTTCACCATTAACGACAAATCTACTCACTTTTAAGGCCATTAAAAGAGTGAATTGATCATTTTTCAGCCCTTTTCACAAGAATTTAGGAATGAAGAGGTGAACACGAGCTTCAGGTGATTTTTTTTGAGGAACAAAGTGTTTGTTTTCTCGGGTAAGTCAATTCTATATGCTCTTGTTCGGTTTTAAGCATTGGGTAATGCAAAAATTGGGGTTGAATTGTAGGGTTTATAGCTTAGGGTTGTTGTTCTCTCTGTTCTATAAAATGAGTTTCATAGTTTTATATAGGGTTTGAGGAGTGGGATAAGTAATTGTTGAATTTAAAGTGTGAACCCTATGAATTTGAGAGCAAAGCCTTTAGGTCTTGTATAATTTGAAGCCCTAGTCCCCTGAACTTTGCAAAATGAGTCAACCCAAAGAATCTTCCAAACCAGACTTGTGAAACCCAAAAAGAAAAAGGTTAAAAAGAGAAAACATAAGGATGATGTAGCAAAACCAGAAGTCTCTGAGGCATTTGAGAAAAAGAGGTTTGTGAAAAGGGACTTCATGAGGTTTATGGAGGAAGCATCTAAAGGTTCGGCCTCAGAAGTGAAACTAGTTGGGAAAAGGGAAACTGGTGAAGGTGTTTTGACAAGACACTTTCAAGATTTGGTGTCTAGGGTAGGTAATGTTGTTGTGCCTCAAATTGGTTGGGAACTATTCCTTTATTCTTTCAACAGAAGGTTTGCAAGTCATCCAACGTGTCATCTCTGGACATGTGACATTGGAAAGCTAATTGTTCCCAATGTTTTTGTAGAGGTAGACTTGATTCTAGAGTTGGCTAGATGTTATGACCCCAAGGAAAAAGTAATTAAGAGGTTTATAGATGGAGCCCCTATTCTGGACATCACAAGAAGCTAGATTATAGAGGTTTTTAGTTTGAATCCCTTTGCAACTCATTTAATCAATTTTGGTGCCCTATATCAAGAGTATGAGCATAAAAAGTATAGTTATAGGAAGAATGTGCTACCAAGGCACAAAAGGTATAATCTGAATAAGAAGGGTGTATCTTTTGAACCTAGGGATGTTGAACCCTTCGACTGTGATGAATTTGAAGACTATTTCAAGAACACCAACTATAGGTTGTGCTAGGTTTTGGCCAGGAAATATGACATAAGGATGAGCATCCCTTTGATAGTTATGGCCATTGGTATACAAAACAAATATCATAACAAGATGTTTGATTATGCTTCCTATTTGGCAGAGGAAATTCATAAAGATTTGGTGAACTTAAAGGATGCAAGGCCCCCTCTAAAGTTCAACCATTATTCACTCTTAATGCACATGTTGCTGTGGAAGGGTAGGAAGGTGTGGAAAATTTTTGTGAGGTTAAGAGAAAGTGATAGCTAAGACAATGAATTTACCATGCAAATGTGGACCCACATTTGGGATATGCACTGTCTTGATTCAAATTATGTTTCTTTCTATAATGGGTTCAAGTTTTGAGTTTTGGAGAAATTGGGTTTGAAACTTGTCTATATACTTTCTAGGGGTGTGAAGGAAATTCTAAGGCCATTGGAGTTTCAAGAAAATACAACACAAAAGCATAACTGGGGGGACTGGTACTTACATACCAGCTACACTACTATCATATTTTATGGAGCTTTGGTGCCACCCCATCACCTACCAATGTATGTATCAGACAAACTTTCTTTCATGGAGATAATGTGGCAGCTAGATGCCATGGATAAAGAACATTTTAGGAGTGCTAGGAAAGCATCTCTTATCAATACTAAATGCGCTTTCTCCTATTTTGTGGTCACCTCAAAGGAGGGAATTGAGAAGTTTGACACTATCATCAATAATTACAGAATGAAACAGGATCAAATAATGAATTGTGATCCTGAGGAAGTAGTTGACAAGGAGAGAAAGCAAAGAGGAAGGTTTGGTTTCCGCCATCATTTCCTCTACATAGAGGATGTAATTAGAAATTTTCCCTCAGATGAAGTGGTTGCTGAGGGGAAGAATGAATGGATCTAACTGTTTGTGCTATTGAGGAGAAAATATTGAAATAAAACCCTTTCTATGTAAGTCCTTATGCTGAGATAAAGGACCAATATGCTCAAGCCGAGGTGCTATTGGGAAATTTCAAAGATAAAATCTTTTTTGAAAAGGTGAAAGAGGCTGAAATAAAAGCTAAGATTGCCAAGGAGCACCATGATGCACAGGTGAGAAGCCAACTGGCTCAATCTACAACTTAGGTCACACAAATACAACCAATGGAGGTAGGTGATGAACTAGCAATTGCCCCTTTGGTGACTTATTTTGAAATAGAGTAGGTTGGTGGGGACCATGTACAAGAAGAATTTGCTAAACATGTTCCTATGGAGCAGGGGGTTGATCAGAGATTCCCCTTCCTTGAGAGGGATGATGCTCTCAATATTGTAGTCCTTGCTAGTAGGATGGTTAAGTGGGAGTATGTTGAGGATAAAGATGATGATGTCAAGATAAAGGCCTCTAGAGATTTTATGAGTGATGACACTTTCATTCAAACTGAGGAGTTTAAGGATTTTGTCATCCAACTCAAGATCCAAGACATCAAGAAAAGGATTGAGGATGCAAAAGTAGGAGTTGACCCCTCATTATAGGAGGAGGTTGAGAAAGAAGAGGAAGACAAAATAATGAAGGAGATTGTTGTCATTACACTCGAAGAGGCAAGGCGTTTGGTTAAAGGAAGTGGTATCTTGTTGTTGCCTAGGTGGGATCTCACATCAACTATTGTATTAGATGCAATAAGGAATGATCCTAGTGCTTCCATTTCTGAGGAGCACTTTGACAATAAAGTGTTTGGTTAAGGGTTTAGCCCAAAATTGCATGTACTCTTGCAATATGGTCTATGCCACCTAATACTGGGAAGGTCGAAGTTGTTAAATAAATTGAGGAAGTGATTGGTGCCATGGTGGTGAAAATAGCCATTGAAATACTCCTACTCAAGCTACACAATGGACAATGCATGCTGCAATGTTGAGTGTGGACACAATCCAAATTTCTCAAGATAGATATGAAAAATTGTTGGAGAAGTATAATAGGCTATTGGATGAATACAATAGAATGGTTGCTACTGTTGCTAGCTCAACACAGAAGACCCTGCCTTCCCCAACTTCCTCGTCCTCTAATTTATCTTCACAAGATAGGGAGACTTTGTCATTGAGGATTAAAAATTTAAAGGAAGAATTGCGGATGGAGAAAGAGAATGTGAAGAAGGCTAAGGAGGAGACCTCGAAGGTGGCCATAGATATTTTGATGATATTCTAAGGCATAAGGTCTCTAGATTGGTGCACAGGTCTAATAACATTTGGAATGTTTACAAGAACATTCATGGAGCTCACTAGAGGTATACTCATGTAAAAACTACCTTTCAGAATGATTGGAGTAAGTGGAGTGCTAGGGTGGGTGCTTTGAAAGAAATGATACCAAACATGAAGAAGGACCCTAAGGAACCTACACATATTTGTGATTTAATAAAGGTAGTTGACTTATTGGGTGAGATATCTGCATTTCATGGAAAATTGGGTGTGCAAGTACAAAAAAGTTAAAGATGTTTAGAGATATGGAGGGGCATGGAATTCCTAAAATATTGAATGATGGAGAGCTAAAAGACTTCAACACATGGAAGGATGAGTTGGGAGGCATTCTCCCACACTTTAAGGAAGCAATCAACCTCACTGATTATACTATGTTAAATACTATTGTTGATGATATGACTGGGATCAAGGTAAACATGGACACATTTGTTAAAGAGGCTAGGGTGTTGATTGATGCCACATATAATTAGCACAATGTTAAGGTGTAGAAACTGCTGGATACTCAATGGCCCATCGAGGAGGAGTATAATACATGGCTTAGAAAGTTTACAGATTGAGCCTTAGATAGAGTATAGTTAAAAATTATCTCCTCTCGGTTATGAAGTTGATGACAAACGTTGCTGATGTGGAAGTGCTCTATTTTATTCCATTTTAATACTTTTATGTTTTAAGTTCTGCAATCTTGGTGGGCATGTGGAAAGTATTTTTCTCATGGAAAAGGTATCTTCATCGACTAAGGAGATTTTTGGAGAGCGAGAAGTATCTTCATTAACAAATGAAAAGGACTTTTGTCTTACATGAGTTTTCCCCCTCAAGTTTTGACAAATATAACTACTTTTGAATGTAAATGTGATTGTCAAATGAAAACATGACATGTGTACAATTTGGCCCAAAGCTTGTTTTTATCTCTTGTTCTTATAAAAGGGAATTCAAGGCTAATTGTATAGGGTTGCTAGTAGATTGATCTCAAAGAAGTTTTGTAGCCAAGTCTAGATAATATAATATGAGTCTGTTCTAGGTTTTAAGAGTCTTTTGAGCCTTGTAATGGTGAATGTATAGTAGTATTGTCATATTTTGGAATATAAATGGAAAAATATTCAAGGCCAGTTTTCTCCATTGTATACTTTGCATAGATTTTGAATATAAAGCAATCAAAGATTACTTCTATTCATCTTCTTGTCTTTCCTTGAATGTTCATTGTTATTACGCTTGTTCAAAGAATGAGTTAAATTTTTACTAACATGAATGAAGGTTTATGTGAATGTGTGTATGGATAATTAAGTATTGTTGGTTAAGTTTATAGTATTAATGGTGTAAGGAATCATTGATAAGCTTTGTTGTGACATGAGTAATGCTATTGTATGTTCTCAATTATGCGATTTAGAGTTCTCCACCCTAGGATAAGACACTAGTAATCTAATGTTACAATTTCCTAGATCTTTCATAGTAGCTACATTCAAAATCAATCTTAAAATCCATTTTCTATGTGAATGTATGTAGAAATGAATTATAACATTTTCTCATGCTTAAATATGATGTTACCATGAAGATTAGCCAGATCTTTAAGACATTTCACCTATTAAGCAATTAAAGGAGAATCTATCTGTTAATTTACAATGTATATGATAATTGGCACAAGAGTATCTAAAGATACATTGTAGGGATTACCCTCCTGGGTTTTGTAGAGCCCAAAGTGCAGAGGGAAAGTCTAACAAACTTTCACCTGTTCGCTGGCCAATCGTCACAGTTATTGACAATTGAATTTGAAAAATTCATAGATAACTGATGAGATTAAGTTTGGTTCATTAAAAATAACCAACAATAACCTTGGACAACACAAATTATTCATGATTTGAACAAAATTTGGGTTTGATTAATAGTGGAGGAATGCTATGACAAAGTAAACTTCCTTGGGTTACGATTAATTTTGATAAAGGTTTTCTGGGTATTATTTCCAGTACATAACATGTTACCTTATCAGATATGGAACTATGAGTACACCATCTGGCAATGTAAGACCCAAAATTTCTGCAAAGCATACTTTCTTTATTTTATCTAATTGTAAATTATTTCAAAGTGTAACCAACATTATTTTGAACATACTTTTAATTTTCCATCAAAAGAATTATTTAAAATTTCAACTCTTTATCTTTGACGTCTTCATTTATTACCTCCTTATGGAATAAGTAATAACCTTTGGTATATGGGTCACCATCTTGTTAAAAAAGAATGGGGTGTGTTGTGAGACCACACAATAGTCAATCAAGTACCTAGATCAAAAGATATAGCTTCTGAAATTTGTGCATATTTTTCAAAAGTATCTGTGAAGATAAAAATAGATGCTAGAGTTGCAAAGTAGAACTAGTGGCCATTTTTGAAGATTCTAAAATAATTTTTAAAAGGAGGAATTTGACTAGAAATCTTGTAGAGAAAAACCAATAATATTTTTTATTTTTTCTACTTTTAATAATTCCCAAATTTAGGGAAATCTATAAAATAAATTTGTGTGTATGTTATTTTAGTTCCACTCTATACTAATGATATGAATACATACTTATAAATATAATTATCTCTTGCACTACATTGCATATTATTTGAAATAAGCATATATTCAAGGAAAATATTTTTTCTTAGACATTTTCTGTGAGCATAATTTTTCTTATATTTTCTATGATAATTTCTATTTTAATTAATTCATCTTTAGGAGAGTGGTAAATATTATTAAACAATTATTGGGGTGTGCAATATTTGTGGAGGATTAGTAAGTAAAATATCATTTAATAAGTCAATTAAAATAAGTTTTAGACTTTGTTATCTCAAGTAGGTATTGATCTTTTATAACATTCCCATCCCTTTACACAATCAAAATAAAGAATCAAACCACGGTGTTGTATATATTAGTAATTTAGGTGCTATGCTCATGAATTCCTATTGAAGGTAAAATGAGATTAATATTTGAATTAAATTTTAAGACTTGATATATTTTCACAAACCATTTATCTTCTTTCTTACTATAATAAACCCATTGCTATAAAAATATCATGTGTTGTTAGATCCACCTACCTAGGTTTTGTAGAGCCTAAAGTATAAGGGAGATACATCCATATTTTGTTTTTTGGCCTAAAATCTTAGTTATTTTAGGAATAGGGATTCACAACAATTTATAAATAGCTAATAACAAGTTGGAGAACCAACACTTTCTAGTGGCCATCAATGCATCTCGTACCTTCCCTTTTACTCATGTAGCTACTATTGTTACACCATATAGTTACAAAACCACTAGTGCATCTCATACTATTCCATCATCCTAACTCACAAACAACATTTATACTAACATGAAGAATCCTTCACAACTATGACACTATCTCTTATACCCCAACTTGTCTATAACTCCTTTAATATTTCTCATACTTAATACCACTCTTGTATCTATAATTACACTAGATACACCACCAAAATAGATGATAAATATAAAGGACACAAGGAAAATAAGAAGGATATGAAGTGATGCAAGAAGTTGGTACACAAAAGCTCAAAAGTTAAATGTTTTTTAGAATTTGTCACACTTGGACTGAAAATTTGAGACACTTACACAATGAATATTAAAAAAATTCAGTAATATGAAAGCTATAATTTTGAATCTAGTTTCCAAATATGTAAATTATTAAAATACCCAGATTATAGAAATTAAATTTTGATAGGGATCTATAAAAACCACTTTTTAAAAGTCATTTTTTACCATAGCGGAATTAATGCGGACAACTTTTTGACCCCAAATAAAATT
>VDFB02189945.1:0-31796 GCA_007258455.2 Sequoia sempervirens
AAAAGGACAGAAAATCTTGGAAAAGATGGGATATGAAGGAAAAGGTCCTATTGGTAAGAGAAAATATGGCATCATAGAATCAATACAACCCATCACAATGAATTCTAAGGACAAGGTGGGACTAGGGTACAAGGAAGAAGTGAAAGAAGAAACTGGACAAGAAGTTGTCAAGAGAATCCTTCAATTGAGAGATAGTTTCGAAACAAAATCTAATGAATATATGAATGGGATTCCCTCTCTGAAGAGTCTTGTCATGATAAGGAGATTGATGTGGTACAAAAGTATACACCAACACATATGGTGGGATAGAGCTTGAGTTATCGACCACTTGAAATTGAATCATAAAATATTGATGACTCAAGCGAAGACGATCATTCTTCTAGCAACATAGATGCTTCAAAAGAGAGTAACATCTTAGACCTCGATATTTCCATTGGACATTTTGACAACATTTCCATCATGATGCTTACGCCTTCTGACCTTATCCAATCCAATGATTCCATTCCATTAGTACACCTTGAATTGATTGAATACGACCAATCTAATTTGTTTGATCTACCAACCTTTCTGAATGATGACACCTATCATTAACTTCTCTCAAGTATGATAACCCCCAAACATGTCCCATTGTTGAATCTCATAACAATCTCATAACAAAACTTTAGACAAGGGGAGTGCCAAATCTTCTAGCTGCAAAATGAATACCAAAAGTAGATCTAATGGTGAAAACCATTTAATGGCACTATTAGATCCAGAAAAAGTAAAAACAAGGAGCGTATCTCAAGATTGAAAACCTCTACGAGGCACTCAAGATGGAATATTTGTCACTCTCCCCGAGCACTATTAGAAAATATTGTTAGTGCTAATTGAGCCTACACAATCTATCGAAGTTAGCACAAATGAAACATTGAAGACCCTACACCTCATGACATCCATGAAAGAAGAGGAAAAACCTAGTTTCACTAAATTATTTGAAGAGAGAAAGATCAACTTTTCCTAGTCTTATGCTAACATGTCAGACATAGATCCAGAACTCATCATGCATCATTTATCAGTACCACATGGCATAAAACCAGTAAAGAAAAAGTTGAGAAAAATGCACCCTCATATCGCTCTCTTGGTAAAAGCTGAATTAAAGAAGCTACTGGACATAGGATTTATCAAACCTATTGACTATGTTGAGTGGATATGAAATATTGTGCCTCAAAACTAGGACAAAAGCATCGGGATATGTATAGACATAAGGGATCTTAACAAATCTTTCCCAAAAAGATTATTTTCTCACCTAATATCAACATCATCGTGGGCGGATCAAGACAGAAAATTTTATCACATATGGATTGATTTTTAGGTATAATCAAATAAAGATGGCACTTGAAGATCAAGAAAAAAACCTTCGTGAACATGTCCTTGGGGCACTTTCTATTGGAATGTAATTCTTTTGGGTTAAAATGTCGAGCCACATATCAAAGAGCTATGACCACCATCTTCCATGAAATGATGGATAATTTTATTGAAGACTATGTAGATGATTTGCTAGCAAATTCATTTACTAGGGAGGGACATCTAGAAATTTTAGACAAGATCTTCACTAGATTGGATAAATTCAATGTGAGGTTGAATCCCAAGAAATGTGTATTTGGCGTAACATTGGCTAAGCTTTTGGGATGCATTGTGTTAGCCAAAGGTATTGAGGTGGATCCTACAGAGGTCAAAGCCATCATGGAGATTCCTCCTCCTAAAAACATCAAGCAACTTAGATATTTGCAAGGAAGATTTCAATCCATTAGGAGGTTCATTGCACAACTGGCTGAAGAAACTCACCCTTTCAACCACTTACTAAACAAGAATGTGTCTTTCAAGTGGAATGAGAGATGTGAAGTAGCCTTTAATCAACTCAAGAAATATCTGATGACACCACCAATACTAGTACCACTAACTGAAGAAAAACCCTTGATACTCTACATTGTAACAACTGAGATATCTTTGGGAGCTTTACTGGCACAAGACGTTTCTATAGGAAAGGAAAGGGAAATTTATTATATTAGTAGGACCTTGAATGGTTATGAGATCAATTACAACTTCATTGAAAAATATTGTCTAGCGGTAGTATTTTCTACCCAACAACTCAGATATTACATGCTGACTCACACCATCAAACTCATCACTAAAATTGATCCATTAAAATACTTACTCAACAAAGCTTCCCTAACAGAAAGACTAGCTAAATGGGTCATGATACTGAGTGAGTTTGACATCCAATACATGGAAAAAAAAGCCATCAAAGGTCAAGCCATAACATATCAACTAGCTGAAGCACCATTGCAAGACAATCATCCAATGAACATTGAATTTCCAAATGCTGATGTCCTTACCATATCTACAAAATAATGGATGTTGTACTTTTATGGATCTTATACACAACATGGAGGAATCTTGTTTATCTTTCCACGAGGACATACCATTCCCAAATCCTACAGTGGATGTTTCCTTGCACCAATAACATAGCTAAATACACAACATTGATCATTGGAATCAAAGTAGTAGTCGAGTGGAAGATCACAAAGTTACATGTCTATGGTGATTCTTAGCTAGTCATTAATCAGGTGAAAGATGATTACCAAACAAAAGATGAAAAATTAATGCCATATAAAAGAATTATTGATGACTTCAAAAAGTACTTTGTGGAGATAAAATTTGAGCATATTCCTAGAGGCGACAACAAAGCTCTTGATTCCATGGCTACCATTGCTTCTCTCTTACAGATTCCTAAGAAAAGAGCCCGTTATGAGTTCATGGTCGAACAACTATTCAACCCATCCTATGACAACCTTGAATCCCAAGTCATCTACCATATAGCTGAGACCAATGCCTCCATCTACAAGAAAATCTACACCTATCTAAAAGATAATACCCTCCCACCTGATTTATCCCATAACCAAAAACAAAATTTCATCTAACAAGCAGCTCGACACACCTTAATAGCTGATGTGCTTTATTGATGAGGTCTTGATGGTACTCTCCTTTGGTGTCTAGAATGTAACAAAGCTGAAACTACTTTACGTGAGGTCCATGATGGTATCTATGGCACACATTTAAGTATCCTAACTTTAACTAAGAAACTCCTACGTTTGGGGTATTATTGGTCAAATATGGAGGATTCATTCCAATATGTCAAAAGGTGCACAAAATGTTAAATCCATGGAAACTTGATATATGCACCAGCATAAGAGTTGCAACCTTTCGCATCAACCTGGCCTTTTTATTAGTGGGTATTGGACCTTGAAGGAAAGATTCATCCATCTTCATCCAACAGACATAATTTTATCATCACAACCACAAAATACTTCACAAAGTGGATTGAAGCGGTTCCCCTAACCACCATCATAGGAAAGAAAATCTCATCATTCATCCTGAATTATATCATTTGTCGATATGGCATCCGTCAATCCATTATCACAGACAATGAAAGACCATTCAAAAATTAGGATATCCAAGAACTCTATGAGAGTTTCTATATACAACATCGGTTTTCTACACCATACTATCCCCAAGGAAATGGCCAAGCAGAGGCCTCAAACAAGACTATCATAAAAATATTGAACAAAATTGTCAACGATATTGGACGTGATTGGAATGTTCAACTGAACCTTGCTTTATGGGCTTACAGAACCAATATCCACACCCCAATAGGAGCAACACCATATGCCCTAGTCTATGGATCAGAGGTCATTCTACATATTGAGGTTGAGCTACCATCACTCCAAGTGTCACTAAATGAGATTATTTCAGATGAGGATTACAAAGTGTCTAGGTTACAGGAATTGGAACTATTGGATGAGCATCATCAACATGCAATGGACCACCTAAAATCTTATCAATAGAGAATATCCAGAAGTTACAATCATAGAGTAAATCCTATAACTTTTTAGGTGGTTGATTTAGTCCTGGAAGAGAACCCCCGTAACCAACAAGATCGAGAGAAGAAGGGGAAATTTGAACCAAATTGGCTAGGTCCCTTTTTTATTGTGTTAGTCTTCAGATCAGGAGCATATTAGTTGCCCACACCAGAAGGGGATTTTTTTGATGAACCCCTCAACAACTTGCATCTCAAAAGGTTCTACACCTGAATCATCCAGTGCATTAGAAAGAGTCCTAAAAAAATACAAAAACATCAAAAAATGTCTTGAAAAAATGGTTGGCTTGATGAAAACCTGGCAAACAAGCATCATGGTAAAAACCAAAAAAAATAGAAAAAAGGATCCCAAATTAAAAAAAAATTGGAAAAATAAAAAAATACAAGAAAAGGTGAAAAATCAAAAAATCAAAAAAATCATAAAATCTGAAAAGGTGCAATAAAAACAAGTAGTGAAAACCTAACAATAGATGCTATTTCTGATAGGTTAACTTTTCCATCCATTTGAGCATGCCGACCATTCAATTTTACCATTCACTTTCGACATCTATCTGCCTATCATCTGAAAGCCTCATGTACATATCCTGGCATTGCAGTCATGTCTCACCCTAGACTGGGGGAAAAATATTGAACTCACTGTGGGCAATAAAATTTGAGCTTAAACCAATAGCCAAACAATAGTAGGACAATGTATCAACTACAAAGATCATAGTGCAACCCAACATTGAACATCAATCACAATCAGTAACACATCAACCATCAAACATCAAACAGATAAATCAATCCAATCAAAACAAACCTCAAATGGATGATGTTCCTTCTAAATCATGGATTTATCGTGCTGTGACATGAATGTTCAACAGTTGAACTTTGATTTTTGTAATCATATCTTTGGAGCACCTCAATGATGTATTAAACTAGAGGAGCCAAGAAGGAATATGATTTTTATTTTTCTATTGTCTATGAGTTGATCATTATTACTATGCAAATTTTTGTGGGACGTTCTGTACAAAGTATCACTAATGACATTCTAAATTTGCAAAGGAAAATGGTTAACTCTTGTCTTTTTACACAAGCAATACTCGGGTCATCTTGGTTTAATTATACCTAGGTGCTTGTGTTGACTTGCAATATCAAAAATCATGGAAGTAGTACTCAATTCATCATGGTCTAAATATACCATGGATGTTTGTACTCACTTTCAACATTTTAAAGGCTTAATGATGATAAAAAGCATGAAAAATTGGCTATTACAAATGAAAACATATGCATGGTTAAGTTAGATTGCATCCATGTTAGCTTGCATATGTATCTATAGGGTTTCCAAAGCTGCAACAATTTCACAAAGATGTTATCTTTGATACTAATGGATTGAGTTCACTTGACATTACCAAAAACACATCATTCTCATATAGAAAACACATTAGTTGCATCATCATTTGCATACATTAGAAAAAATTATCACATCATTCATCCATCCATGCATCACATCATAATATTTGCATTAAAAAACACAAAAAAGGAATGCATCACATCTCATTTACATAATCAAAATCATTTCATATAGTTGCATTAGGAAGGTGGTCCACTAAGCTTAAATGAGTGAGTCTCTTCAGATTTCCAAGAAAGTTGGGAAATATGTTCGGTTTTGTGAAGCTTAACTTAACAAATGATTAACTGATGGTAGTCTTCCCACAACTCTTGGATGTTGGATATATTCACTCATTTAAGCTTAAGACCCTAGAGGTTTTGAAGTCTTGAAAACTCAATTAAGCATAATCATTTGCATAACATAATCATAATTCATCTTACAAAACATCATCCATATGGCATGCCATCATCATTACATCCATACATAATCAATATAAACATCACATATCATCACACACCATTTACATAATCAAAATCCATCTCACATAGGATAGGCATAAATCCATATAGCATATAGAATCATTAAACATAATTGTCATTGCATACATCCCATAATCATCATCATATAAACAAATCATAAACACATAAGAACTAGGTACCATCACATTATCATACATTCATCCATTTATTACATCATCTATTTGCATAAGAAAAGTACAAAAACATAAGTTGCATCACATTTCATCGGCATAATAGAATCCATCACATACATCATTCATAAAGCATCATAGAACCATAACACACTAGTTGCATCATCATTTGCATCCATAGAATATAATTATCATATAGAACATCATATAACCTAAATAATAGAAATTAAATGCATCCATCATAATCATCATGAAATCATATAGACATAGATCATAATCATTGTTGCATATCCTATAACCTCAAAATCATAATGTCAAAGTGTACAAGGATATCCAAAGGTATAAAGAGATACATCAATATCAAAACAATGGTAGTGTATTATAATGTCTGAAATCAAAGAGGTACATCATCAATGTATCAACTAAATAAAGAGTGTATACATGTCCAAAAATACATTAGAAAATCAAAAATAGGAGCTATGTCGTGCTCCCCCCATATGGTGTTGGTATCATAGTACTAGTACCCCCCTGCACCCAATAGACCTGCACCAAGATCTCTTTAATCTCTAGGCAGTGGCTGTGTGACACCCATGCTAACGGTACAAGACTGGGACCAACCAGACTAAGACTGTGCAAAGTTCTCCCACCACTTTGGAGAATTACTTCATTATATCGACCTTTGTAGTACTCAGCCTCCTGTGCAGTATGACAGACCTCTCTGAAGTAATCTGAAGTATAGGTAGCCGCAAATATCCTGCTGTAGCCTCTCGGTGATGCCCTCAGCCTACTCCACCCACCATCTCAAACTATCCCTCTCCACAATAAGCATGGAAATCTCCTACCTAGATGCATCTCTCTCTATCGTCAGTGTTTTTATCTGCCCTTGTACCTATGTGAGTAGAGCTTGCACCTGTGCTAGCTGACCCTATAAAGTCTCGACCAGTACTTGAAGTGAAGCAATCTATTTTTGCTATTGTGGTGAGGGTAGCTGAACCTCCACATGTTGCCTCTTGTGAGGCACTCTCATCTCTCCAATGTCTGGCCTTGGTCCTCCACCACCCTCATCATCTCCCCCATCACTCTCCTCCTCATCATCATCATCACTGCTACCCCCTCCTCATTGTTATCCTCCTCATCCTCCCCCTACTCCTCCTCACCCTGCTCCTCCTTCTCCACTCTTTGTCACCTCTGCCCATGACCTCCTACCTCTTCCTCTACTAATAATGGTGCTAGCTTATCTAAGATCATGACCCATGGGAATGGATGTGTAAACATATATTGGGCATACTCC
Source organism: Sequoia sempervirens (assembly GCA_007258455.2). NCBI lineage: Eukaryota > Viridiplantae > Streptophyta > Pinopsida > Cupressales > Cupressaceae > Sequoia > Sequoia sempervirens. The sequence goes on from VDFB02189945.1 coordinate 7,229, forward strand.
TTTGATATCGATGCATCAGTGATATCTAGATGCACCTCCCAAATGATGACTTGTAACCCCTGGAAGTGTTGCACTACTGCATCATAAGAAAAAATTGGCCCCCACTCTATAGCATCCTTCTGGCATCGTGCATAATGGGCCACTCCCTAGGGCATCCCCTGAACCCTACCATACTATCTCAATACTCTCAACAACATGAATCTCTTGATGATAAAATAGGTTCATCCAATCAGATAAATCGACTGACACAAAAATGGAATCTATATATCATCCTCTGGCCACTACTCACAATCAACATATGGCTGCCATACCACTAGCTCTAAATCATCCAGTTTCCTCCTCCAATATTCCATCTTGCCTAGCCTAGGCTAAGCAAGTTGACTAGCATAAATATGAACATATGGCCTCATGGTCGGGTACTCCCTCTCTCCAACTAGCCAATTGATTGCTATATGCTCCCAGGCCCAGACTTGGAGCAATGTGACCCCTACTGATAAACTCGCTCCTCATAGATAAACAACCCAATGTAAATCATGATACAGGTTTGTAAGCATACAACAACCCCATGCATATCAATTGTCATGAACAATCATTCTCTCCAAGATCTACCCCCATCCAACTAAGAGTCCCTCAAAGGAATCTCATATCTACATATGGTATCATCCTCAAACACTCTACATAGTGCTTCAATCTCGCCCTACTCCTGAGAATCATACAGTACAAGCTCTCCAACCATGGGTATCTGCAGAATCCAATATACATCGTCGGGAGTCACTGTGATCTCACTAGTGGGAAAATGGAAGGTATTATGCTTACTGTGCCACCTCTCCACTAAAGTTGTCAATAAATCCCTATTCACCCTAATATGGGGCATATCTATAAGAGATGAAAAACCACATCATGCAATGATAGTTTTCTTAGGCTTCATCAGATGGCGAATCGACTCCCATGTCCTGGGAAACCACTTCGTAATCTGTAGACTCATCAATGGATCCTATCATCAAAAAATCACAAATCAATCAATCAATTAATTGAAATCAACTAGTCAATCAATCAATCAAAATCAATCAACTCTAGTGAGACTTTGATCAAATCTTGTGAGCATCAATCAATTTAACCTTGGATATCATGAGGTTCATGAATCAATCAATTCAAGCTTACCTATCATGAGGTTTATCAAATAGAATAATATACCTCACCTATCATGAGGTTAATCAATCAATTCAACCTTGCCTATCATGAGGTTTATCAAATCAATCAATGCCCCTCGCCTATCATGAGGTTCATGAATCAATCAACCTCTCCTATCATGAGGTCCATCAATCAATCAAACTATAATTGATCCTCACCTATCATGAGGACAATTATCATCATCCTATCATTGAATCTCACCTATCATGAGATCAATGAACATCTAACCTATCAACATCATCAATCATCATCAACACAAAGGCTGACAAGATCAAACATCATTGACATTATAGAGTCTAATCAAGAAAATCATCAATTTGGTATAAAATTTCACCAATGCACCAGAATAATCTATGTGCTGGAAGACCCTATGTGCCAAATTTTTTAATCAATGCACTAGAATAGAAGTTCTATGCATTGAAACACTAGGTGTGCCATTTCATTTTCTCAATGCACCAGAATAGAGTCACGATGCACTAATTTACCCTATGCACTAATTCATCTCATCTATGCACTAAATTAGTTCACCTATGCGCTAAAGCATTCTATGTGCCACAACAATTCATAAATGCACTAATTTGGGTCATCTAAGTGCTAATCTAACCTATGCGCTAATTCATTAACCCTATGTGCTAAAATTTTCATCCTATGCGCTAAGTTTATGGATGCGCTAGAACAGATGTTCTATGTGCTATTGCGGGTTTCCAATGCACTAAACTAAACAAAAACTAAATTCAAATGAAAAATAAGTAGGAAAATTAAATGCAAAAATAATGAGGTAGTTTTCGGGGTACTTACCAGAAATCCGTATGCTGCAGGGTGTTTGTGTCATCACACACGCTTGAAACAATGAGTGTGGTAAGGTAACACCATTCTGCTCCAAGTTTGCACAAATCACTCTAACTCTCAAGTTTTTAAATTGCAATATGCTCAAATGAACTTTCTAATCACACTTTTTAACCTTTTAAGGTTAAGTAAGTGGCATTTTATGGGGATGTTTTATTTTATTTTTCAAAGGGGCCTTAATTAGTCAGATCATCACTTGCTAGCTTATACATGATTTTTTGGGAGATAAATCATTTTTGAAGCATAAAATTTTGAGATCATCATCAAATCATCGCAAAATCATCAAAATTTTCAAAAATTTTTGAAAAAAATCCAAAATTCAAAATTCACTCAATTTATCTCCCCGAGGGGGCATAACCATCATCAACCTAAAAACGTCTGGGGCATCGGCTTTTTTTTTCACATCGTATCAATTTTTGAAGCACAAACACATTACTTCCAAAGAGGGAAAAAATGTATACAATCTAAAATTAGTCAAAACATTTCAATTAATTGTTAATAGTATTTAATTAATATTTCATCTAATGAGTAAATAAATTCTCACTTATTTATATGGTCTATATCTTTTAATTCTCCAAATCTAAAATCATTATTCTCTAATTTAATTAAATAAATAAAACTCTCAAAGTTTACTTGCCACTTGAATTCTTCACTTGAACTCCCAAACACCTGTACATGCTCATAGCCCTCATGTCACTCACCAAGGTCACATGAAATTAAATAATTCAAATTTTTAAATTAGAATTATCTTCAACAAATTTTCAAACACATGGCTTATTCCTCACACACTTCTTCAACAAACTTTCAAACATATAGTCTTTTTCTCACACACTTGATTCCTTCATCCATTTGGCATGTTTTCTTTGGTCAAGGGAACATTCTTCTTGATTCTCTCCATCTCCACCATTCATCCCTCTTGTTTAAATCTAGACCGTCGATCACTGCCACATCACAAGATGCTTGGAAAATCCTATAAATACAACCCTTTCCATAGTATTTTGCATTCCACATTCGAGTAGAGTTATCATGCAGGAATAGCTTTTGGAGAATTGGAGCTTTTGGAGTCTATAGTTAGAATCATGTTTTGCTTTGTAGTTGCATATAGAATCATGTTTAGCTTCATAGTTAGCATTGTAGAATCATGCTTTGCTTTATAGTTGTATTTTAAACCATGTTTTTCTTTATAGTTACATTTTAGATTATCATATCACTAATCATTCGAGCATATCCAGAATCATTATAAATTCTTATGACAACATTTGTATCACATAGTTTAGCCACATTATCCATTCATCATAATCTCCATCATAGGTTTCATCACATAGTTTCATATAGGAACTTAATTGGCTTGCATGTTGAAAAACATCTCGTTTCTCAAGTTGTGATTTTAACAACCATAGTGCATATACAAAATCTGAGAGCCAATATGGTTTAATAAATCCTTGAGAATAGAGAACAATGGAATGTTTTTAAAGATTTGTTTGCTGCAATTTAGATTGGTTTATTGGATTCAAATCTTTACTATAATACATCTCATTGGTGTTTGTGTTGATTTGCTAACTCTCCCACATTTTTCACACACACTTCTATCAGTCTTCTCTTGGAGACATTAGGTGCAATGTTCCCAAAGTTAAAGACCTCACATGAACTAAGCAAGACTCCTTTGAATATTCTTTGCATGTTACATTTGTTATATGGCCAGCTTGCATAACACATCTTGCATGCTTGTGGATCCATCGTGTTTGTTCATGAGCTCCAAGCATACAAAGTTTTTCTTGTATCATGAAGCTCAAAAATCCCTTTTCTTTTGTGGCGCCTCATTAAAGTTATTGGGAGGTATAACTTTGGTATGGTTGAGCGGGAATCCCATTTTGAGGTATGACTTTCCCCTTAGCCACCTACGTGTATGTGAGTGCATACCAACCATGAGTGTATGTTTCTCACCTTCTAGGACTTCTTACGCAGTGGACAACCATGAGTTCGGTTTCCTTAGAGTAAGTATGTGTTTTCTAGACAAACAACCTAGATCTAATCCACATTGGGATGGAAAAATGATCGAAGCTTGATCTGATTCTTTCTTTCTTTCTTTTTCTCCCTTTCATCTTTGGTAGTGTATGATTGGTCTTTTCACTGCTCTTCATATCATTTTCATGTGTATTCCTTTGTGCTTATGTTTGGTTTGCTATGGAATATTTATCCTAGGGGCTTGACCACCCCCCTTGATTGTTGGTTTTTCATCTTGCCAGCATAGGTGCATTTGGATCCCTCTTGATGTGCATGTTTGGCTACTTTATGTTGAGAATATGTGTCTCAAACTCACTAGTATAACACTAGTTCTGTCACCAAGCAACAAAGAATTCATAAGTGTTAAGTTTATGCATGTACCTCTATACCATGAGTATCTTCTTGCTGAGGAGCAGTAGAGCACTTACCGCCATACCACAGGAGTGTCTCAGTTGTCTAGCAGTAGTGCGGTGGATACCATCATACTGTGAGTGTCTTTACACTGGGGTGCGGTAACATAGTTACCGCCATACTGTAGGAGGTCACCTAATGTGTATCGGTAGTGTGGTGTATACCACCATACTACGGGAGCCCTTGACCTATCTAGAGGTAGCACGGTTATTGCCACCCCTCGAGAGCCTGTTGTTTGCGTAGCGGTAGCATAGTGTAAGGTGAATAACACGGACTTGGTTGACTGTTGAGGTGTAAGCCGTTAAGTGGAGGGCATTGCTGACTTGGAAGGTGGTCATTTGAATGCCAGAGAAGTTTGATAGTTTCTTTTTGGAGGAAGTTGAACTGAATCAATTTAATAGAGAATGTTTTGATTCATGGTTGTTGCTATATATAGTAACATATTGTAACCTTGAAGGGGTTAGAGAGTTTGATGGTTGGATGATCGAATGATCTTATGCTATTTTGAGAGCATTATAATAGTGTTGTTCTGTACAAGATTGATTAGGGAAATGTTTATGTTGTAATATTGACATCTAGAAGGAGAGTTTGTAACTTGTATGTAATTTTGATTACTATAATACAAGTGATTTTCTTTGGTGTCATGGGTTTTTTCTCTCGTAAGGGTTTTCCCACATAAATCTGTTTTCAATTGTGTTTGTGTTTATTTCTCTATTCTATTATTCCTTTCATGTGTATCTTGATGAACTATAATTGTAAAATTTAAAGACAAATTTTCCTTCTTCTCTGAGTTTTGACATTAGGAAAGTTTATTCTACATCCATAGGCTTTCCTTACAAGTGTATTAGATCCTGGCTATTTGTGTCATCCTTGTGGGCAGGTTGGGGTTTTTTGTGTCAATTTTGTTCAGTGGGAGTCTTGTAGAAGTTTCTTAATTTAAATTATAGATTAAGATGCCAAGCACATCAAGAAAGATTCAAATTGAGAAATTTAATGGAAACAATTTTGAGTTGTGGAAACTTAAAATGGAAGACCTGTTGGTGGATTGAGATCTTTGGCTTGTTTTTTCTGGAATGAAACCTTTTGGCATGAAGCAAGAAGATTGGGACCTCATAGATAGAAAAGAAAAAGGGTTGATAAGACTCTGTTCTCCTAAACATTCATGAAGAAAAGCATGTATCTTCTTTTTGGAAGAAGCTTGGAGATATCTATTAGGGAAAATCCTTGGTGAATAAGCTATTCTTAAGGAAAAAGTTATACTCTTTGAAGATGTAGGAAGTGGCATCTATGGCTGATCATCTGAATATGTTTAACACATTGATTGCTCAGTCAATATCTGTGAGCATGAAAATTGATGATGAAGATTGTTGTATGCTTTTGTTGTGTTCTTTGCCTAACTCTTGGGATCATTTAGTGATGGTGATTGGGAGTACATCAACCACTTTCAAGATGGAATATTTGGTTGCTTCTTTGTTGTTAGAAGAAATGAGAAGGAAATCTTCTAAGATGGAAAAGGAGGCTCTTGTTGTTTGAGGTAGATCAAAAGAAAAAGAAAAGAAGGACAAGAAGCCCAAATCAAAATCAAAAGGGAGATCAAAGTCTCCTGGAAAGAAGTCCAAGATGAAGTGTTGGAATTGTGGGCAACCTAGTCATGTCTGAAAGGATTGCAAAGAGGACAAAAAGAAGAAGAAGAAGAACTCTTCTGATAATGATTCTTCCTAGAGAGATGCAGATGCCTTCATTCTAGCTTTGGAAACATAAGCACTAAACGATGTCCATTGATTATGATTAGATGTGGGAGCATCTTTCCTACTATGAAATCTCATAGAGGACTATTTTAAGGAAAAGCATGAAAAATACAAATGGTGGAAAGGTGCATCTAGCAAGCGATTCATCTCCGGGAAATAGTTGGGTCAGGGAAGATCCTAATTCAATTTCTTGATGGAAGAATTAAGGGAATTGATGGCATAATACATATACCAAGTCTGGTTCAAAATTTACTTTTTGTAAGTAAGCTAAATGATGTTGGAGTGCAAGTATCATTCTCTAGTAATGGTTGTAAAATGACTAAAGGCTCAATGGTGCTAGTCGAAAGGGGTGCCCTAATCACATTATGCATAAGTTGGGACACTAATTTGTTGGTTCAGGTCGTAAATAAAGGTCTTTGCAAAGTCACAAAAGGTTGTTCATGCAAAGGAGACTAAAGTCCCTATAGGAGCTAATTCTTTGGAAGTTAAACTTCCTACAGAGAAAACTATACTCTAGCATCAAAGGCTAGGTCATATTGGTGAGAAAGGCTAAAACCTTGAAAAATAAATATGGTTGAGGGGCTTGATGATTGTAATCTGGAATTTGAATTTTGTGAACATTGTATATATGGAAAACATCATTGTGTTTCATTTTACTCTAGTCCTCATAAATCTTCTGGTGTTTTGGATTATATTCACTCTAATGTTTTTGGTGTAGTAAATGTTCCTTCATTGTCGAATTCAAAATATTATGTATCCTTCATTAATGATTATTCAAGAAGGAAATTGCATATTTTCTAAAAAGTAAATTAGAAGTGTTCAGTTGGTTTAAAGAGTTCAAGAACTTGGTTGAAAATCAGACTGGTAAGAAAATCAAATGCTTGAGGACAATAGCAATGGTGAATTTTGTTTTGTAGAATTTGAAAGGTATTACAAAGACCATGGAATTGAGAGGCATAAAACAACACCTTACACTCCACAGCAAAATGAAGTTGTTGAAAGGTTGAACAGGACATTGATGGAGAAGGCAAGAAATATGTTGAGCAATGCTAGTCTAGAGCAAAAGTTATGGGCTAAGGCTATGGCTACAACATGTTACTTGGTAAATCGATCTCCTTCTTTGACACTTGTTGATAAAATACCTATGGAAGCCTAGTCTGGTAAGAAGCCCTCTCTAAGACATGTTCGTGTCTTTAGCTATGAAGCATATGTTTATGTGCCAAATGTGAAGAGATATAAATTGGAGAAAAAAGTTGTTAAGTGTATCTTCATTGGCTACAACATTGGTGTGCAAGGATACAAGCTTTGGAATCTAGTTTTTGAAAAGGTTGTATACAATAGAAGCATAATCTTTCAAGAGCTAAAACCTTCTTCAGTGGAACTACAATTAGGGATGAAAGAAAATAAAGAGGAATAATGATGTTGTTGAAATACCTCCAACTCTTGAAAAAAGAGGAACAACACACTGATAATGTACCTAAAATTGAGGAGAGTTCGAGCAACTTTGAGAGTTCTGAAGAAGAACCACAACCTCAGCCTCAGCCTGTGAGGAGGTCTACACATGAGAAGAAGCAACCTAATAGGTATGGATTGTAGTTGTGCCTATTCTTTGACTACTAATATTGATGAGCCTAGGACTATAAAAGAGGCAGTTGAAATGACTGATTCAGATTCCTTGTTGGAAGCCATGAATGAAGAAATAACATCATTGAAGAAGAATGATACTTGGGATCTGGTCCCATTTCATAAAGGAAAAAATCTTATGGGCTGTAAATGGGTATTTAAAAACAAAATTTGTCTAGATGGTAGTGTTGAGAAGTATAAAGCAAGGTTGGTTGCAAAGGGTTATTCCCAGGTAGAGGGAATTGATTGTGGAGAAATTTTTTCTCTTGTAGCAAAGCTAGCATCTATCAGATTTATTTTGTCACTTGTAGCATCATATGAATTGGAGATTGAATAGATGGATGTGAAGATATCATTTCTTCATGGTGATCTTGAAGAAGAAATTTATATGTCCCAGCCTGAGCACTTTGTGATAAAAGGTAAAGAAAATATGGTTTGCAAGTTAAGGAAATATTTGTATGGTTTAAAACAGTCACCTAGAATGTGGTACTAGAAATTTGACATGTTTGTTTTGTCACTATGTTTTGTAAGATCAAAATCAGATCATAGTGTGTACTTCAATATTGAAAATGATCAGGTTCTTGTTATTGCACTCTATGTTGATTATATGTTGTTCATAGGAAATTGTAAGTTTATGATTTTTGATGTAAAATCTCAGTTGCCTACAAAGTTCAAAATGAAGGATCTTGGTGCAACTAGGTATATTCTAGGAATGGAAATAACAAGGGATAAGAAGAATAGAAAACTTTGGCTTAGCTAGGGTAAGTATATTAACACTGTTCTAGAGAGATTTTGTATGACAAATTGCAAGTAGCTAGTTGTTCTAGTTTTGCAGGGAAGAAAGCTATTTATTAAAGATTGTACAAAATCTCCTATTGAGATGGAGGACATGACCAGAGTGCCTTATGCTAGTGCAGTTGGTTGTTTAATGTATGCAATGGTCTATGCAAGGCTAGAAATTTCCCAAGCAGTGGGAGTATTTAGTTTATGGCTAATCCAGGAAGGTCACATTGGGATGCTGTGAAAAGAGTGTTTAGATATCTGAAGGGAACTTCAGAATATGCTTTGTGTTACCATGGTAATTTGGTTGAATCACAAAGGACTCTTAGCATTCCTGGGTACATGGATTCTGATTAGGTAGGGGACATTGACAATAGAAGGTCCACTAGTGGATATAGTTTCATGATGAATGGTGGTGTAGTTAGTGGGTTGAGCAAGTGACATGTTGTAGTCACTTTATCCACTAGAAAGGCTGAGTATATGGCAGAAAACCATGCCTACAAGGAAGCCATTTGGCTTAGGAGGTTTTGCTCTGATATTGGTTTTGATGCAGGGTAGATTATTGTTTGCTCTGACAATTAGAGTACCATTTGTTTGGCAAAAAATCATACTTTCCATGCCAAGACGAAACATATTGATGTGTAGTACCATTTTGTACGAGATATGGTGGAGAATGGAAAGGTCTATTTGGAAAAGGTGGATACTCTAAAGAATGTTGTTGATGCTTTGAAAAATCCATTAAGCATGGATAAGTTTAGATGGTGCACAAATTTTATGGGCCTTGTGGTCCAAAATGTTCAATGATTTTAGGTATTGAAAAGGGTTCAATGAGTTCTTCGTCAAGTGGGAGATTGTTGAGAATATGTGTCTCAAACTCACTAGTATAACCCTAGTTCTATCACCAAGCAACAAATAATTCATATGTGTTAATTTTATGCCTGTAGCTCTATACTATGAATATCTTCTTACTGAGAAGCGATAGACCGGTTATCGCCATACCACAAGAGTGTCTTAACTGTTGAGTAGTAGTGTAGTAGATACCATCATATTGCAGGTGTCTTTACACTAGGGTGTGGTAACATGGTTACCGCCATACCGTAAGAGGTCACCCGATGTGTAGCAGTAGTGTGGTGTATACTGCCATACCACGAGAGTCCTCAATCTATCTAGAGGTAGCGCGGTTACTGCCACCCCAAAGGAGCCTATTGTTTGTGCAACAGTAGCATGGTGTAAGATGAATAACTTGGACTTGTTTGACTTCTAAGGTGTAATCCATTAAGTAGAGGGCATTGGTGACTTGGAAGGTGTCTGTTTGAATGCTTGGGAAGTTTGGCAGTTGCTCTGTGGAGGAAGTTGAACTGAGTCGATTGTATAGAGAGTGTTTTGATTCATGGTTGTTGCTATACATAGTAACATACTGTAACGGTGAAGGGGTTAGAGAGTTCAATGGTTGGATGATCTAATGATCTGTATGCTATTTTGAGAGTATTATAACAGTGTTGTTCTATACAATATTGATCAGGGAAATGTTGTTGCTGTAATATTAACATCTGGAAGGAGATTCTATAACTTGTATGTAATTTTGATTAATATAATACAAGTGATTTTCTTTGGTGTGGTGGGTTTTTTCTCCCTTAAGGGTTTTCCCACGTAAATCTGGTGTCAATTGTGTTTGTATTTATTTCTCTATTATGTTGTTCCTTTGATGTGTATCTTGATGAATTGTAATTGTGAAATTTAAAGACAAATCTGCATTCTTCTCTGAGTTTTGACATTAGGAAAGTTTGTTTCACATCCATAGGCTTTCCTTACACTTTAGTGTGATTTTAAAGTAGGTTCATACTCTCACTAAAGTGGGGGCTAAATGTAGCGTAGAATAATGGATCTTTGGAAATTTTCACACTAATTTGGGTCTTTCTTGTGGATATTGGCTTAGTTTTTCCTTGATTTAGTGTTGTAATGTGGTTAACACATTCACATTAGGTCTTGGGCCCTTGTGCACTAATAATAATTTTATGATTCCTTGCAAACGTGTTGTGAAGTGTTGTAACACACCTTCACACTTTTCTAGGATCTTATTAATATATTTCACCTAAATAACCTCTTTTTATCATTTACCAATCCTTATTTCAAAGTGTTGTAAAGTGTTGTAACAAACTTTCACACTTTTCTAGGCTTTTCATTAACAATTGGACATTTCTTATGCTTTAATTGGCCCCTTTTTGCACTTACAAGCCATAAGTGTATTTTTGAAAATAATCCCAATAAACATCATTTAAAATATCTAAATTCTGAAACCCACTTAAAATGCCTTAAGTGGGACCCATTCACCATTAGGAGTGAATGAGTCCCCTTTGGCACAAAAATCAAAATCATTTCAAAATTCTAGCGGGATTTTATTTTCTAAGATCTAAGGTCAACCTGTGATGTGGTATTTTTGGGAATTAGGGCATAATTGTGTATAGATATAAGGTTTTTCTACTCATTTTCTCCCCACTCATTCAATCAATTAATCAATCCATCAATTAAGCATTCTAAGTATTTCAAGCATCTTCAATTTTACATCCATTGGAGCTATTACTTGCATGTTTGCAAAATTCTACTTCAAGGGTTTGGTGAGTTGTAGCATTTTATTTGTTCATTCATCATTATTTTTCCATATTTCATTTCATTTTCAAGGGCTTAATCACCAGCCTAGAGTTTGACCAAGGAAAACTCCTATTCACTAACCCCTCAACAATTGTTCCCTCTCTTTGCATGTGATTTGCAGGTCTAGGTTACAATTTTTTCAAAGAGAAAGATTGAAAAAGTTGTGAAAAAATTATCAAAGCTATTCAAATTTTTTGAAACCCTAAGAGAAGTTTGGAGAAAACCTTGAACCATATATTTTAATGGCTAAGAATGTTATGTGTCTTTTGCTCAATGAGGGTCTCTCACCTAATGGAAAGAGATAGATCCCAAACAAAAATCTAGGTGGTTCACTCAAACTAAGGAATGCATGATGTAAGTATGACTAAGTGCAATGATCTAAATGTAGCTAATTAATAAAATGGATTGATTATTAATGCAAAACCAATGAAATGTAGATTGTTTGAAAACACATTATAATATGCAGAAAACACCTAGAAATGAATGCAAATTGCAACAAAAATGGATGAAATTGAAAGTGTGCACCTGTGATCTTGATGAAGACTAGAAATGACTTCTAAAATCTTGTTGATCCTTATTTTTAGGCCTAGTGGGACTCATTCACCATTCTAGGAAAATCAGTCCCAGTTCTAGAAAACTGTTCTCGAGCCCATTTCAGACAAATGGGTATCCAAAACTGCAGAAAACCAAAATCAGGTGTAGAAGTGAGACTCATTTTCCACCCATGGTGAATGAGTCCACTTTTTAATTTTTGAAGATTCAAAGGTGGAAGCAGGAGCCTTCGGTCCACACTTTCTACTTCTCCAGGTGTCTGGTTCTGAAACTGTCAAATTCGGACCTAAAGATGACTTTTTGTTGATGTTTTTCCTTATCTAATGGAGAGATGACTTGAACAACTTTGTAATGTAATCTTCAATGATTTCTAAGCATCCAAGATGTCTAAATCTACAAACACACAAGACAAGAAAGAGAAATATTGGATGTTAGGGCATGGGGGTTTGCCTTGGTCAAACCCTTTTTATGCTATTAAACCAAAATGATGAAAGAATGTAATGAAACATGTAATAATGGAGTTATTACCTTTCCATGATGATTGATCTTGAATGTTTGCAACAAAAAATGAAGAATCTACCCTTGAATGTCATAGGGAGCTATCTTGATGACTTGCAATGATGAAACCCTAGCTTGCTTGACTTGAGGGAGAAGATAGATGATGAATGAATGATAAGATATGTGTGAATGAGTTAAGAGATTATGAATTAGGTCTTAGAGACTTGATTTTATAGGCAATTCATCTTATTTTCCTATTAATTGGACCCCTAAGGCCGACATGAAGAAAAAAAAAATTAAATTCTAAAATTTCTTGCTCAAAAGTAAAAAATGGTCCAAATAGGACTCATTCGCCACCTTGGGTGAATCAGTCCCACTTGGTAGGGATTGATTTTCCATAGATGGTGAATTAGTCCTAGAGGGGTCCATTTGACAGCTAGGATGCTAGGAAGTAAGGAAATAAGGTTTATATGATGACTTTGTCAGGTATTTCATTAGATTATGCCTTGGGATGCACAATATGGGGGTAATAGGGGCCTATTAATGATGATGTAAAGATTAATTAGGGATTGGGACACATAATTCAATGTGAAAGTGTGATTACATGCACTTTACAACACTAAAATGAGGTCCACTTAGCCTAAAGAGACACAACATCCAATGTGAATGTGTGAGACACATTACAACACTAGATTAAAGTCAAGTTTAACTCACAAGCCTTCTAGGTAAATGTGAGAATGCAATTAAATACATTTTATAATGTTGAATTAGGGATAAATGGGTCCATTTAGTTTAGAGAGGTGTGAAAGTATTTTACAACACCTTTACAAGACATCGTTAAATGTATTTCAAAGGGTCCACGACCTAGCGTGGATGTGTAAAACACCTCACAACACTAAATGAAGGCTTCATTAAGTCCAATTTATCATCAATTATTCCTCAAATCAAGAAAGTTTCTTTTTTTCTACAGTACACACCTACAGGCTGAATTCTACAATTTAAGACCTAGAAACTTGTCAGGAGCAGAAGTGTAGACCAAGAGCCGCAGATTCCATTTTTGAACTTTAAAAAATCCCAAGGTGGACTAATTCACCATTAGTGGTGAATGAGTGCCACTTCCCAAGCTTAAACAAATATTTTTGCAGTTCTCAGTACCCATTTGTCTGAAACTTGTTCTAGCAAAATCTTCCCAAAATAGGACTAAGTCACCCAACTTGGTGTATGAGTTCTAGTTCGTATCAACAGTGAATTCTTTAGGATTCCAAAGCTCCATTCAATCTCTTTCAAGTCTTTAGGTGCACACTTTCAATTTCATAAGTTTTTGTTACAATTTACTTGCATTTCTAGGTTATTTTGCATATCAGAGTGTGTTTTCAAACATCTTGCATTTCCTAAGTTTTGTAATAGTAGTTAATCTATTTTATCAATTCTCAGCATTTAGGACAATCCCCTTTGATATATTTCAATCTCCCTTGCATTGGAATCTCAAGGGCTTATTCCTGAGTGAGCCATTAAGATTTTTTGTACCTCTCTCCATTTAGGTGCAAAACCCTAAAAGTGTAAGAGAGCCCCCACATTCCAAAAATCTTTGGTTTAGTAATATAGTAGGATACAATGTAGCACTACTAATAGCTACATGAGAAGATAATGAATTCTCATTAAATTCATCTTATCATCATGTAACATATCATAAAGTAAAGAATCATTATGAATATACACCACACAAGGTTTGTCAATAGAATGAACTAAGGCATTGAAAGGAAGAAAAATTAAAGGTAAAAACATCATAATGCTCATTAATATTGCTAACACTAGTCATAAAGAACATATAGTCAAAGTGAAATTCATGGGACAATGAAGTGGTCATGGATACAAAAGAGAGGGAAATAATTTAAGAAAATCCATGAAGGAAGGAAAAGGATATACACAATTAAAAAATACCTCCATGGAAAATACATTGCCATGCATTTGTAGCATTTAAAAATACGTGAGCACATAAAGGATGAAACAAAATCAAAATGAATGATGCATGCATGGAGAGAGGTTCAAACTAATAGCCTATGATAATCCATGAGGAAGGATCTAGAAAGAATGAACAAAACAAGGGTTGGTTGGTGGGTAGGAATAAAATTGATATCAATAATGAAAACCAAAATCTTATTCTTGAGACCCTAGTGGGTGTAAGAATGTCAAGTTCACCAAAATTGTAAGAGAAATGATAGCATCTCTACATGAATTCTATGAAAAATAAATAATTCAATAATTAGTAAATACCCTAAGATAAAGAGATGGGATTGTAATTGTTTAAAATAATGCACTAGAAAATTTTATTTAATAAAATTATGGTACATAGCTCTTTGTTTGATGCTAATTTTATTATGACACATCTCACCATATCAACTCACTTCTAGACTATAAATTCAAGACTTGTCAATTGACTACCTTAGGATTGGAAAACATTTTATATGTAGCAACATTTTAATTTTGTAATTTCCAAAGTAATCTTTGAGATTATGTATTTGAACCTAGTGCATGAATTTGAACTTGATGTGTGGATCTAAACTTGTTAGTTGTGATTCTATTGTGCTTACAAACAAGGTTTTGCATGACTATTTGGATTTGAAATAATAAATTTGTAGTGTTGAGAAACATACTTTAGGATTTGGATAGGCTAGGATAATTCTCCATTGGTTAAACCCTAGGATAGTGATTTTGTGATGCCCCCTCAATTTACTTATATTTGCACAGTTTCTTGGATTTCATCTAGACTTTATGATGTTTTTTTTCTTGACCCTATGTTACTATTTGATAAACATGATGACTTTGTGGGAGATTATTTAGACATGTTGATATTTTGATGAGTAGTTAATGAGATTGTTTGATAACATTATGATGTTTAGCTTAGTGATAATGATGGCATGGTGATAGTTGATGTTTCTTATTTATATCATGTTAGTAGGTTATCTGATTGCTTATTTGAGTATCATGGATATGATGATGTTATGTAATGTTAGATGCATGTGTTTCATGTTCTGATATCAGTTGTAATGTGTGGGTGATCGGGAACAGTGTCACAACACCCGCTTGTGAATGCCTTATGACTCTATGATTTCCCCATCATGGTGCGACTGATTATTTCTTTATGCTCTTGTGTAACCCATTGATTTACTGTAGGATGAAGGTATGGGGCATTGACTCCACCTGATTATCAAGTCTGAGTGTGCCAGAGCCCAAAGGAGTTGTTTGGAGGTTACACTGGGTCCCCCACTTTGATCCATCATCCTCATTAAAAACTCATTCCTGATGTTTTGTTATGTTTGTGAGGTCTATTAGTATCATTTTGTCTTTGTGTAGTCATCTTACTTCATTTTTCTTTTGGTTGATATCATTGATTGTTCCATCTTGAGTCATACTTATGATTGATGCTTTATTCAAGATTAATCCTTAACTTAAATTGTCAAAATTAAAATTAAAATTGTTAAATTGCAGGTTTTGGATAATGAAAATAAAAGCCATATTAAAATTAGAAGAATTAAATTGAAAACATAAATGGAATTTAATTTTAATAAATTTAGATTTATTGTTCAAATAAGAATATATATATATATATATATATATTACTATGTTTGCTCAAACAAACTTTATATGTAATTTGAAATAATAAATTAATAAATAAATGGCATATTGTGTGCAAAGTTAAATTGAAAGGAAAAATTAAATAAAAAGTTGAAAAGGAAGGAAAGTTTGAATTAGTGGTGGAATAAAACAGTTATGAAAATTAAATAAGAGGAAGTGGAGTTAACTCCACAAGGGCAATTGGCCTTTTATTTCTCACGAAGGAAAACTAATTCTTGTTTTTTTGGGTTTTTGTCATGAAAATATTTGTGCTTGGGGTTTTTGGTATTTTTGTTGAGATAATTTTCAGCAGAGGTTTTGAGCCAAGAAGAGTTGAAACAGTGGTTGAGGAGTGGAAATTGGTCTGGAGTTGGAAACTTCAGCCAACATCTTTTCAGCTTACCCATCTGAATAATCTAGGTTCTTTTATGGAAAGATTCCTTCCTCTATTTTCTTTGGAAATAGATAATTAATCTTGAAAGGATTTTTTTTTTCAATCTTCATAAAGATTCCTATTCAATCAATTGTTCCTTGTTGCAATACTCTAAGTTTTAACTTTCTAGTGCCCTACTATCTCAGTCAAAAAGATTAGTAGTTTTAGTTGATTTGCATTTAAATTTCTTTTTTTTGTAACTTCTGGAATCAATTTTCTTTGATAAATCATTCAAGTTCTAATTTCTATTTTCCAAAAGAAAAGCTTCATAATCAAATTCTTTGATATTTAAACTTGTGTATAAGGATAACATAGAGACATGCATTTGTTTAATACTAATTCAATTGGAATCATTTTAAGGGAGATACCCCTGTTTCATTTATTCCTTTGATTTTTATTTGGTCCAAATTACCCTGCAAGCGACAGTCTTAGTTTCCTTATTATCTAAAGATTTTTATTTTGAAGAGACTTTATTATAGAGAATATCATCCTATTACTCCCAAATTTCTCCTTATATTTCTAATCTATCTTTAAGCTCATAGAACTATTATGCATTAAACGAAACCAAAATTGATTACTCTATAATGCCATGCTAGTTACTTTGTATAGCTTACCTTAAATGAGATGATTTTTATTGACCGTGGGTTTCAATCTTTTGAAATTAAATATTTAGTAATTGTCTAAGGATTAGCCTGTATATTGGGGTCTGTCTTCATATATTTTGGCTATGTGGCTTTTACCTAATCATGGATGTTTGTTTCATAAACTTACCATGTATTGTATGATGCTATTTACTCTAGCTCAATATAGAGTGTGTCATTATTGCTTTGTAATATATATTTTAGGCATTGTCATGTGAATCGATCTTTAACAATCAGATTTCTATTAAACTGATGCGAGCCCCTTGTAAGTCTTTTTCAAATATTTTTCTCTCTTCATTATCTAGAGTCCACCTGTAGTCATACCCATTTCATTGTGATGCATGTCATTGTGTTTGGTAGTGTGCATGCGCTTGAATGGGTGAATGGCCACCGTTCAAGTTGGTGATTAATCTAATTCTTACTCTTAGTTCAATCAAAAGTTACAAATTTAGACTAGAGAATAAATGAAGACTAAACTAAAAATTTGAAAGGGTAGGCATTTGAAAATGCTCAATGTTATCTATAATTGTATAAGTATGTAAAGAAGTGTCCTAAACCAAGCCTAGCTGTAGTATTGAAGTCTATATTTCTAATATATTGTGTGTTTCAAAATAAAACCATTGTCAGTTGCAATCAAGGAAGATGTGAAAATTGGTTTGAGTGTGAATTCAGTGATGTAAACCTATAAACATGTTTTTATCAAGACAAATATATATATATATATATGTGTGTGTGTGTGTATGTATATATGTATATAAATATAAATAAATTTTAATTTTGTTTTTGTTTTATGAAATGCTATATTCATCAAAATTATATATAGATTCATATGTTTATATTTATACATGAACATGTGTGCACATAGGTATATATATCTACATGAATATGTGTGCATATGTATGGATGTTAAAATATATGAGTCGAAAGAATATTTACAGGGCCTTATGGTTGAAACTTAGGTGGAAATAGAAAACTAGCCTATTTAGACATGATTGAGTTATCTATAATAGGTTAAGCAGGAAATTATTATGCTTGTGTTGAAAGGAGTTATCTTTAGTTGAATGATTGAATGCCATAAATCATTTCCTTGTAATTCATTTTAAACCTAGTTTCTTATTGTGTTTAGGTTATTGAGCTGAATTATGTGTTTGGGTATGTTATGAAATAAATTGTGGAGTATGTTCCATCTATGTAACTTGTGAATGGGATCTTGAGTCTACCAGAGGCTAGAATGTTATGTTCACATGATGGAATCATTTGTTAACTTGTTATGGGGTAATTTTATCTTGGTTATGTTTATGATGGTTTTTTTCCCTTCCACACCAAATTTTCCTTTGTGTTTGGTCTCATGGGACATGTGAGCGGGATGGGATAATGCTTCACATTGTGATTCATTTGTGTTTTATGTCATGCAAGTGGCCTTGTTTTATGTTTTTGTGGTTTTTTAGTGGTCAGTAGGGGGTGGCTTTCCATGGGGGTCAACGCACAAAGGGGCACCTGGATAACCCATGTGGAAGTTTGTTAACAAGTGATGACATTAAAATAAACTATGGGGAATGGGTAGCTCAAACATTAAACAAGATAAGTATATACCTCGCTTAGGATCAAGCACTTGTTTAGGCTTGAGGTGAGATGAGAAGGCTTGGAATGGCATAATTGACTACTTCATCTTCATAAGAGTTAGGTCGATTCCACATAGTTGGCATGAGGGGCCAAAGATCAATAGAGGCTACCAGGATAACCTAGGATGGGGGTCGGGGCCCAAGAATATCTACCTAGATAACCTATGTTTGACTATGTGATGACACTTCCCCTATGACAACCATGAGTACCCTTGCTTGTTATTTTACCTTGAGTATCTATGTGCCTCTAGTAGTATAGTCATTAATTTTTTTGTTGTTCTTCAACTTGTATTGTGTGATATGTCAACCTTGTTATGTCTAGTCCTTGTCTATTAGTTATGGTGGGGCCCCTTGTTACCTCCTAGCATGGGGGGTGAACCTTTGGGTTCACGTGGTTGGGTGGAACGTGTTACATTCAACATTGGGTTCCCTTTTCATTCATGATGTGGCAACTTCATCTGATCCATGGTCTCTTGCACTATGTCTACTCTTGGGAGTTTGATAATTGTACTTGTAAATGTATTGTATATCTATCATGTATCATATGTTGAGCACTCCTCTTTTGTATCGAGGAAGTATTATTGCTCAAAATATAATTATAAAGTTGTATTGATGTATCTCATATATGTAAGGAATTATCCAATCAATTATATTGTACTTGTTAATTGAAATGAACATAATTAGTTATTCTTTTATGTTTATAGAATGGATATTTCTCATGATTCATATGATCATTTGTGATGAGTAAATGTTACGCTTAATGATTATTAGTGTTTAGTTGTTAATAAGTTATTTGGTTTTGTAAATTTGGATAATGGAATTTAAGTAATGCAGTCATGCACCCTAGAGGACGTAGGATAATAATTTAGGTTATGTTCAATTTCATTCATCCAACCTTTGCATTTAAAAAAAAAAATTGTTCCATTTTTATTGTTTAGGTTTTGTCCTCTAGGGTTCTCGGTGGGGCATTACACATGGTATTAGAGCCTAGGTTTAAAAATTGGGTGCTTTGGGTATATCAATTAGCCCATTAAGTTTTCTTAGATGTATAGTTGAAATGTAAGTTTTCCCTTGTTAACATCATCTAATACCCTAAACTTGTCTATGTAGGATCATGCCTAGGAGATGGGGTAGAGGTTGAGGGTGAGGCAGAGGTCATGGTGGTGGTCATGGGGTCGATCACCAAGATTCACCTCCACAAAGTTCTCATGAGTCAGATCATGAGGAGCATCAGAGTTCACAAAACAATCAGGGAGGTGTAGGAAAAAATTTGGGTCAGCCTGGGATGGAGGGTGCACAGTTGTTCCAATTACTAGAGGAGGTTCTTGCTCGACTTGGTTCGAGGTAGGAAGGTGAGTAGTTAGTGATTTAGGAGAGAGAGAGAGATCTCCTAGGAGGGATTTTTTCATCAAGATTCCATTTTAGCTGGTCACATGAGGGACCTTCTTCGAGCACTTCATCTGACATTCGATGGGACGGGTAGTGGATTAGAGGCAAAGAACTAGCTTATCAACCTGAACCAATGTTTTTCTATTCACCCATATGATAGCAATACCAAGGCCAAATGCACCATTATGCATCTCTGATGATTTTTTTCCATGTGGTAGCATCTTAAGGAGTTGAAGCTCCATCTGGACATAGACTTAGTGTCATGGGAGATGTTCCTTGAGTGTTTCAAAGCCCGATACTTTTTTGACCATTGGAGATAGGACCAAGTAGATGAGTGTCATGAGCTTAGACAATTGGCAAAGTCAGTGGAACAATATGAGCAAAAATTCTATGAACTTAAGCAATATGCTGGAATTGGAGATGACGAGGGATGCTAGTACAACACTTTATCAGGGGCTTAAATGCCTGCATCAGTGGTGGAGTTTGGGTGTTCAAGCCAACAACAATGGAGGTAGCTATGGAAAAAGCTTGAATTATTGAGGAGAATCTAGCTATGGCTTTAGGTGGACAAACGGGGGTTCAAATTGGTAGTGCACCTCTGGCAGGGTTCAGTTCTCATGGTGGTCAATCATAGTCAGTAGGTCCATCTAGGAGTTAGCAAGCACCTCTAAGGGTGGCCAACAACAACAACAACCCTCATAGTCTAAACATAAGAATTCTCAATCTCGTCAAGATGATAGGTCTCAACCTAGGAGGGGTAGAAACTAGAGGGGAATTAAGCATTATCGCTCTGATTAGCTAGCCCAAAGTTCATAGTCTATAGTCAACAGGGGTAGTGTTCAGTAGTCTAGTGCACCTCTAGGTAGTAGAGGCTTTGGTAAAGTTACATGATGCTTCTCATGTGGACAATAGGGTCATATTGCTTGATAGTGTCCTCAGAAGGGCACATCTAGATTTACTCAGAGACCAACGACTTCAAAGCCAACCATAGGTGATGCTAGTAGATCACACAGGGTTTTTGTAGCGGTTGACAAGCACTAGGTTGAGCACCAGGGGACAGTGGTTGAGACATTAGGTGTGATACAGGGTGGTAGAGTTTCTATTTTCTTTGATTTAGGAGCTTCAAACTCCTTTATTTCTCCATCTGTAGTAGCACGATGTGGACTAGTGGCAGTGAAGCAGGATTATAGGTGGTAGGTTGAGTTAGCTTCCAGTGCTAAGGTCGCAGTTGAGTCCCTTGTCTATGGTTGTAGGTTGAGGATTGGATCTCTTGACACCACGATTGATCTTCATATCATTCCTCTAGGTTCTTACGATGTGGTATTAGGTATGGACTGGTTAGAGGCTCATAGAGTAGTCATTGATTGTCACCGCAAGTAAGTGAAGTGTGTAGATGATTCAGGTAGTGAGATTGAGGTAGTTGGGATTCAAAGACCTATTCCTGTGAGGATGATCTCAGCCATGTGGTTGAGGAAGTGTATGCAGCAGGGCTGTCAATTATTTGCAGTGAAAGTCAATGATTTGGAGTTAGGAGAGAGTCAAGAGGTGTGACTTGATAGTCATCCCATTCTTAGATAGTATGCTGATGTGTTTCCTAGCGAGATTCTAGGGATGCCACCTAATCGTGACATTAACTTTAATATAGATTGTGTACCTAGAGTTGAGCCCATTTCATGAACTCCTTACTGAATGACCACTCAGGAGCTTAAGGAGCTCCATTTACAGCTTGAGGAGTTGTTAGAGAATGGATTTATTCACCCTAATGTCTCTCCTTGGTGAGCATCGGTGATATTTCTGAAAAGGAAGGATGGGTCCCTTCGATTGTGTATAGATTACCAACAGTTGAA
Organism: Sequoia sempervirens; assembly: GCA_007258455.2. Lineage (NCBI taxonomy): Eukaryota > Viridiplantae > Streptophyta > Pinopsida > Cupressales > Cupressaceae > Sequoia > Sequoia sempervirens. The sequence goes on from VDFB02189945.1 coordinate 29,078, forward strand.
CAAGGTGACAATAAGGAATAAATATCTGCTGCCTAGGATAGATGACTTATTTGATCAGATCAAGGGTGCAAGGGTATTCTCAAAGATTGATCTTAAATCAATTTATCACCAACTGTGCATCTTTGAGGTAGATATACGTAAGACTACATTTCGTATAACTCGATTCAGACACACTAAGTTCATAATTGTGTCATTCGGGTTAACGAATGTGCCCTCAGTGTTCATGAGTTTGATAAATGGTGTGTTTCACACCTACCATGACCAGTTTGTCTTGGTGTTTCTAGATGATATATTGATCTATTCTAGGACTATGGAGGAGCTTGAGGATCACTTGAGACATGTGCTATAGTGTTTAAAGGAGAATCAACTATATGCTAATTTGTCAAAATGTGAGTTCTTCAAGACTAAGGTGAGATATCTTGGACATGTTATTTTTGGTGAGGGAATTGTCGTGGATCCTTCAAAGATCCAAGCTATTATTGATTGGTTGACACCTACTAATCTTGTTGAGGTACATAGTTTTATGGGTTTGGCAGGTTACTACCAACGATTTATGTAGTGGTTTTCAAGGATAGCACACCCCATCACTTCTCTTCAAAGGAAAGGGAAGAAATTTATTAAGGAAAAGCAATGCAAGGTAGCCTTCAGACTCTTAAGGAGAGATTAAACATTGCTCCTCTCTTAGTTGTTCCTGATCCTTCTGGTGATTTTTTTGTGTGTATAGATGCTTCCTTGGAGGGTATAGGAGTTGTGTTAATGCAGGAGGGTTACATGATTTACTATGAGTCTCACAAACTCAAGGATCACGAGTTGAATTACCCTACACATGATCTAGAGTTAGCCGTAGTAGTACATGCTTTGATGAGGTGGAGGAAATTTTTATTAGGGCATCGATTTGAGCTGCAAACTAATCATCATAGTTTGTAGTACATCTTTACACAACCTAATTTGAATGCCAAGCAGAGATGATGGATGGAGTTCCTATGCGAATACAATTTTGAGGTGAAGTTGATCAAGGGAAAGGAGAATGTGGTTGTAGATGCACTCAGTAGGTGGAGACATGAGTTATTGGTAATGACTCGTAGCATGGATTTGAGGAGTCAGATACTTTCAACACTTCCATCGGATGGTTGGTATCAAGAGGTGAAGACTGAGGTGGAGTCAAGTAGAGCTTTGGAGGGAAGATTTGCAAGATATTTCCTTGAGTCAGATGGTCTTTTGAGGCACTTGGGTCATATTTATGTGCCTTCCACTGGAGATCTTCACACTTTGATCATGTTAGAGGCACATTGGGCACCATACTCAGCTCATCCTAGTATCAAAAAGATGCACGCTGATCTTCAACAACTATACTTTTGGGCCGGTATGAGAAGAGATATTACTGATTTTGTGTCTAGATGTCTTCAATGTCAGAGAGTGAAGGTGGAACACTAGCACCCTACAAGAATTTTGCAGCCTCATTTGATTCCAGAGTGGAAATGGCACATTATCTCATTAGATTTTATAGTTGGTTTTCCCATTTCTTCATGTCGACATGATGCCATTATGGTCACTGTGGATAGGTTGTTGAAGATGGCACACTTCTCTCCTATCTATTCCTCTTACAATGCTTCATCAATGGCCAAAGTTTTCATGAAAGATATTGTCAAGTTACATAGTATTCCTCATCGGATTATTTCAGACAGAGATCTTATGTTTACTTTAGTTGTTTGGATGTCCCTACAACATGCTTTGGGGACTTAGTTGAATTTCAGTTCAGCTTATCATCCGGAGACTAATGGGAAGACAAGGGGGGTCAATCAGGCCCTAGAGGATATTCTCCGAATGTATGTTATGGATCAACAGACACGATGGGAGGATTACCTATATCTAGTAGAATTTGCATACAATAACAACTATCATAGTTCTATTGGCATTCCTCCCTTCCAGGCATTATATGGTCATCTGTGTTAGACCCCATTGAGTTGGGATCATTTGGAAGACAAGGTTCTTTTGGGTCCAGAGATGCTTCAAGAGATGGAGCAATAGGTGGTTCACATTAGAGAGCTTTTGGTAGTAGCTTAGGATAGACAAAAGAAATATGTTGATGCTCACATAGTGGATTGTCAATTCTTAGTTGGTGACTAGGTATTCCTGTGTGCATCTGCGAAAGATTCTGATCCATTGTAGAAAAGGCTCTAAGCTCACACCACGGTTTGTTGGACCTTTTGAGATCTTGGAGAGGATTGGTCCTGTAGCATACCATCACTACTAAATTTGACACCATTTTTCGACGTTCGTTCGTCGGTCCTTCAACAAATCTTTGTCAGAAGAGTGACACAATGGTGAAAATCTTTCTGTCACTATTTTTTCGTCTAAAGGCCGACGAAAAATCAAACGTCGAAATAACAATGAAGAATAGTCGGTCGACGTCATCGTGAAATACCTCAGGATTTTTTCAAAATATTGATGAAAACTTTGGGTATCCACCAACAAATTACACCAGAAATTCATCGCCGGTTCAACAAAATGGGAAAGCAGTAGCGTCGAAACAATAGCAGATGTTCGTCACCATTACGACGAAATAGGCAAGTAGTAGCGTCGAAACAACACCAAAAGTTCATCGAATGTACGACGAAATAGGCAAGTAGTAGTGTCAAAACAACACCAAGAGTTTGTCAACTTTGCGATGAAATTAGCAAGGAGTAGCATCAAAAGAACACCAAAAGTTCATCGAAAG